>JAVYIG010004232.1:0-168503 GCA_035222895.1 Strongylocentrotus droebachiensis | reverse complement strand
GGTCTCTGCAATCATAGCACTAGTATGTGAATTTTTCATGATTTTTTTTCTTCATCAATGACGAAAAAAATTATCTCTCAGCTGAAATAATGACATTGATCATAAAAAGAAGAACTAAGAACAAATTCAGGTAATGGTAGCAAAATTTAATGGTCAAATCATTTATCAACAGAGCCTTCAAAAATAAGTAATTATGATGTACTAAATGTCTTCTTTATTTGGATCATACCATGTCATTGCTGAAAGCTTTAAAAGTGCCAAAGATTGTTAAAAACAAGCTATTCTACAGATATGATTGATTTCATAACATAATTTCAAGGCTTACAATGAACATTTGCATCATCTTTGGTAATTAATCAATATTTGTTAAGCAAGAATGGTATGTACCCTGGTTTATTCAACCTACCACCTACTGAATTCATTAATTGAAGCATCAGTACCTATGTAATCTCAATGCATTGTTTAAAATCAAAGCTATATGTATCTACGCAATCTAATTTATGACTGGAAATTGAAATAAAATATTTTGATCATTGACATAATTTATCACATGTGCTTTTATTCTTACTCTTATTAAATTCTGTCTTTCAATTTTACAATCACCAAATGACGAAGATGTAATTGTAGGTCCACACGCAAGATGGAATTAAAATTGTTTATAAAAAGGAAAAAAATAGGTTATGATAGTTTGTTTTATAATAATTAAAAAGTCACATACACAAACAGCCCCAAACTGAAATAAACATTATATTAATTTCCCTAAGAACATTTTCAAAAAGTACTAAATCTAACTAAGAATTATATATTTTTGTGTAATCATAAAAGATGTAAAGAAAACCCCAAAGGAATTTACTGGTAAGCTACTTTTTTGTGCATGACAAAACTAGTGGTGCATATTCATATTCATTGTCATAAAAGACAAGCATTTTTCAATAATTACAGCAGTGCTAATATAATTGAAATATTGAGCCATTTGAAAACAGAAATAGTAATCATTTTGTCCATGGAATTTTTTTTAACTCACCCCCACCTCAGGCTCACATACATGTACATTTGAATTTCCAACCTTCATTCAAAACTGAACATAACTGTGCGTTTTAGATGTCTTCACTGTGGCCCTTCATAATAATAGAAAATGAGCATTTGAGAAGAACCTACCGTGAGGTGACTCATTACTATATTTTGAAATTATTCAAATCCAATCTAATCCAAAAAATATTTGATAGAGTGTCTTTTCTTGCAGTTTCAAAGCACTACACATATTGCTCCACATGTCTGGGCCATTGTACATAACATCAAAATACCAGATAAATAAAGCTGAACCATGTTTTCTGGCAGAAGGCAGAATAAAAGGAATATTAAAAGTATCATGAGCTGGCCATCACAGACAGCTGTCTTCAGAATGATAGGAGAAGCTTGTTAGACAACTGGTTTCTACATGGAGCTTAAAGATAAAGTTGAGTTCTGGTCATGCGATTGCATTGTGAAAGAAACGGTGTGGAATCGATCAGAAAAGGTTGATCTATAAGTATTTGTGTGTAGTGCAAGGTTCTGGAAGCATCAGGATGATCAGAAAATGGCCCAGTCTTGGTAAAGTTACAAGTACTGTACAGAGAAATATGTATATGGGACTACACGAACATGTGGCATAAAAATCCGTCCCGATTTGTATGCTGTTACATGTCATATTCAGAATATTAAGGCATTTGAAGAGCCAGGCTATTCAGGGAACATTTGTTCTTCCACACTTACATAAAAACAATGATGATGCTCACAAATTATTTTTCACCTCTTCCCAGAACTCAACCTTCTCTTTAAACAGGAACTATAAGTCCTCTGCAACAACAGTCTTTGACTCCACATAATCTACAGCTTTCTGCTTCACCGAGTTGATGGTGGTCTCGTCTCCGTATTTCTTCTCAAAGTCAAGGAAGCGTTTGAAGAAGAATTTCACTTTCTTGGCTGACAGCTTCAGATTTATGACCCTCTCAAAGAGATGTCTGAAAAAACAAAAAACAATCTTCATTCAGGTCAACAACAACAAAGAATATATATTTAAGTTTACTTTAAAACGTTACCTACATGTCATGTAGGGAAGTAATTATCACAAAGAAATGATCTCTACAGAACTACTTACTTAAAACAATGAACAGTGAACACTAATTTTTTTATTTATTTTTTTTTTTGCTCAGAGGCGGCTCTGTAACATCATTAATAATGGACTTTATGACCTACAATTGCCAGCATCCCCCTCAACTGTTTCTACAGATTTGAGAACTTGCAGCTGCAAATTCTGAGGGAGGGTAGAAGTGTCCCCCCCCCCCCCCCCCCTCAAAAAAAAAGGAAGAAGAAATACAGCATATCATATTGTCCATTCTTGTTCGTACCTGGATGTTCCTGTGTCGCCCTGTTTGATGGTCAGATCAAGATAGATGGACCAGATGTCGGTTCTTTTGGGGTAGTTACTGAGGATGTTTTCGAACATGGTCTTGCCCCTCTCAGACTCGGCATGGCGGTACTCCAGCTGGGCAAACTTCACGATCACACCAACGTCTGTTCAAACAAATATTATATTTCAATCTAAACAGTTATTTCCCCATCAATCCAAAAAATACATACTTCTGCTCGTTTTCTTCATTGCTGTAAAATAATATTGAAATGGTCACAAAAAGCCATATTTCTACTGGCCAAACGTAAACCTCCACTGTCTATTTGCATTGTATGATGCTCATGTACATCATTAGGATTGATAAAGCCTATACCTACAGGTAAGAAGGTGCTAAGTTATGAACGCATTTATATATTATCATAACGCGACTTTAAATAGAAGGGTTGAGTTCTGGGAAGAGGTGAAAAATAATTTGTGAGCGTTACCATATCATTGTTATTATGCAAGTGTGGAAGAACATCGGATAAAACATGTTCCCTGAAAAGCATGGCTCTTCAATTGCCTTAAAGGTAAAGACCAGTTACGGTCATGCGATTGCATTGTGAAAGAAACATTGTGGAATCGATCAGAAAAGGTTGATCATCTAGCATATAAGTATTGGTGTGTACTGCAAGGTTCTGGAGTCATCAAAATGATAAGAAATATGTCCCAGTCTTCGTAAAGTTACAAGCACTGTACACAGAAAGATGTATATGGGACTATACGCACACGTGCGTGACACATGCGTTTATCTCTCACAGACCATGTAGATAAACTAATTAACCAAATATATCAATTAGTAGGCGGTTTCCCGGCAAAATTGTTATCATCATGTATTAGTCAAAACATATTCTTTCACATGATTGGTAATAAGAGCTTCCATTTCATTTTTTGAAATTGGGGCGTTTCCAATACTGGTCTTTACCTTTAATATTCTAAATATCGCATGTAAGAGCATAAAAATCGGGACAGATTTTTATGCCAAATATTCATGTAGTCCCATGTACATATTTCTGTGTACAGTGCTTGTAACTTTTAAAGCTGGGGCAAATTTCTTATCATTTTGATGATTCCAGAACCTTGCAGTACACACCAATACTTATAATGCTAGATGATCAACCTTTTCTGTTCGATTCCACTCCTTTTCTTTCACAATGCAATCACATGACCAGAACTCAACTTGAACTCAACCCGTTTGTCTAGTGTCATCCATTTAAGATTTGTGAACAAATCGGTCGACAGTGTGTCATATGGCTTGTTCAATATTATTCTTGCAGCCCTCTTTTGAATTTTTGGCAGCTTAGTTGTATGGGAAAGAAATCTGTTTGACCATACAACAGAGCAGTAATCTAATCGTGGCAACACTTTTAGACTGTTATAAAAAAACTTTAAGGATTGTTTAGGCAAAAACCCCTTTGCTCTCTTTATCATGCCAGTAGATTATTATCATGTCTTGGATCATTTTATTGAAAACATGATCAAACACATCATCATAATCTACAGGGTGCAACCAAACATTTGAAATTAACAACAATTGAAACCTCTTCAAGGACGCCTAACAATAAAAGCTGTTCTTTATTCAAAGAGTATTGAAGAGGCGATGAACAAATAATAATAATAATTAAACGTCGTTAAGCGTGAGACCGTTCACGTCTATCTAATCCGAACAATGGACATGTTAGCTTTCAATTATCTGCCCATTCAGAAACCTCTGTGTTAAATTCATAACCAAACTAAAATGCCGTAAAGTTTACCGACCATAAAAAGCTATTGTGCATATTCTATGACAAAAATATTAAATAGGTACCCCTACTAAACCTCAGGAATTCAATAGCCTAGAATGGGGTCTGCTCGCTATTTATAACGACGGCTATTCATAAAGGATCGCTATTCATTTTGTCACGCGTTATGGATAGCGGTCCTTATGGATATTTATCTACCATGTAATTGACATGTAATGCTACATGGAATAGCACCTCGTTGCTGTAAACAACTTATTGGCTGCAACCAGTAGATTATGATCATGAGTTCGATCTTGTTATTGAAAAAAAGTCTGACAACAACCTTGGAACCAGCAGGGTCTACTGGGTGCAATCAAAAGATTTCTTAACAACAATTGAAATTTTTCCAGGAAGCCTAACAATAAAAGCTGTTATTTATTCAAAGAGCATTGTAGAGAGTAGATGATGAACAAATGAGAATAATAATACAACATCATTATTGAGCGTGAGACCGTTCACCTCTATCTCTCCCCGCCAAATAATCCAAACTAAAGAATCCATCGAGGGAAATGAACTGTTAAACAAATTTATCACGAGCCTTGAAAAAAATAATTACTATGTCAGAGTAGTATTAAAGAGCAGCAATGGCGAAGGATTGTGGCTAAAATTCTGAAATAGTGGATCGCTAAAAAATTACCATCAGATATCAAGCTACATAGAACTATGATCGACAAACATGATATTGTCTTGAAAACAGTCAGAAAACATTGGAACTAGAATGAATAAGAGATAATGCGATCTTGTAAACAAGTGCAATTTGTCCAAGTTAATCCTCCAGTACCATGCAATGTATAAAATGGCATCAATAATTCCCGCCTTGACAGATTTTCAAAATCCGGTATCAGATGCTCTTGGCGTTTGGGCAGTTATGCATGGGTGATTTTGGAAAACAAAAAAAGTAGGTAACCGGGATTAGGTATTAGAGATTATGCCTATGAAATTGGAAATGAAAATGACAAGAGGAAAGGGCCAAACTAGTGATAACAAGCACTGCGTGCAAAACAAATGGGATTTCCTGACAACAACAAAGAAAAGAAGAAGAATATTTATAAGGAAGAATGTGAACGAAAACAAAGCTCCTGGCTCTACATTATTATTACCCTTGCGTTATCATGGCTGCTATTATAGCGCTCAAGCATTTGGAGGAATTAATTTCTGTCATGTACGCATTATCACCTCCTCCTCCTCCTCCTCAGCACAAAAAATGTAACATTGTCATCAAAATTATGACCATGATCACCATCAGCATCAAAAAAATCTTCTCAATAATCATTGTCTCCATTCAAACATAAATCCATCATCGCCAAAACTTACGGTCTTTCTGAATAAGGCTCTTGAAGCTCCTCTGCATGAGGCGTCTTGCTGGGTCATGCTTTCCATGTTTCATCAGGAATGTGCCAAAACCAATCCACACGTCTGGGTCAAACTTGAACCTCTTGACCATTGTCTCATAGAGCTGCTCTGCTTGCTGTGGGTCAAAACATATTGATACAAATACTCAATCAGAGAAAGACATTGTATTCTGAAGGTCAAACTTGAACCTCTTGACCATTGTCTCATAGAGCTGCTCTGCTTGCTGTGTGTCAAAACATATATATACAAATACTCAATCAGAGAAAGACAATGTATTCTGAAGGTCAAACTTGAACCTCTTCACCATTGTCTCATAAAGCTGCTCTGCTTGCTGAGGGTCAAAACATATATATACAATACTCAATCAGAAAAGACAATGTATTCTGAAGGTCAAACTTGAACCTCTTGACCATTGTCACATAGAGCTGCTCTACTTGCTGAGGGTCAAAACATATATATACAAATACTCAATCAGAGAAAGACAATGTATTCTGAAGGTCAGACTTGAACCTCTTCACCATTGTCTCATAGAGCTGCTCTGCTTGCTGAGGGTCGAAACATACAACACTCAATCAGAGAAAGACAATGTATTCTGAAGGTCAAACTTGAACCTCTTTACCATTGTCTCATAGAGCTGCTCTGCTTGCTGAGGGTCAAAACATATATATACAAATACTCAATCAGAGAAAGACAATGTATTCTGAAGGTCAAACTTGAACCTCTTGGCCATTGTCTCATAGAGCTGCTCAGCTTGCTGAGGGTCAAAACATATATATACAAGTACTCAATCACAGAAAGACAATGTATTATGAAGTACAAAACAGCCACACTTAATTTTAATATTTCCCAAGGATGATTAGACATTTTCTCAGTGAAATATGCTCTGGGCTTTATCTTGATAAGGATGTTGGATTAGAGTTGGAGTCAGGGATAGAGTATGGGTCATGGTTAGGGTTATGTAGGGAAAGGAGTTAGGTAGGAGTTAGGTAGATGGTGCTTAGTCCATGGTTTAAGTTAGGACTTCATAATAATCTTTTAATATTTTAAAGTCCACTATAAATTTTATTAAGTTAAACCGAAAATTGAAATTCTTTTTGCCCAATTGATCGTGAGCCTGGCAGCCACTGTGCAGCGCCAGATCGACGTTGCCCTATTCCTTATTGTTGAACGCCAAACAAGGTAGCAGCAACTCCCGTCTTTTAACGTCTTTTGGTATGACGTGGCCGGGGATCGAACCCACGACCTCCCGATTGTGAGGCGGACGCTCTACTGACTGAGCTAACACACCGCTGAGAGTTTGCAAATGTTTGTAGCGAATGTGATCAAAGTATGTGATAGGCAACCTTTCTATGCCTTCTACTTTTTAAGCAATTAATGAATAAAATAGCGCTGTAACACTAACCTCAATCTTGGAGGTCCTTGTGTAAATACTGACTAGCTGTTGGAAGACTTTGATTGGCTCACACTGCTGTAGCGCCCTCTTGAAGACTGCAACAACTTCCTCTTCTGTTCCATAAAGGTTCTCCAAGTTGAGATACGCCACCCACACATTCAATTTTTCCTGCTCCTCTCTGTACCAATGAAATAGAGAATTCTGACACTTAAAGACACAGTTGAGTTCTGATCATGCGATTGCATTGTGAAAGAAAAGGTGTGGAATGGATCAGAAAAAGTTGATCATGTAGCACGTTAGTATTGGTGTGTACTGCAAGGTTCTGGAGTCATCAAAATTATAATAATTTTTTTTGTTGTTTTAATTAAAAATTAAAATTAATAAACAAGTAACAAGCACTGTACACAGAAAGATGTATATGGGACTACACTAATGGTGTTGGGGCTACCTACCTTGATTTCCTTATCTTTCTGTGCACATTACTCAGCCAGTATACCTTTTTCTACCAAAATTGCTGGGCAAATGACATTTATTTGTAATCTTGAACATTCAGTGCCAGTTTCGTTTGATTCTGTGAGAATTCATTTTCTTTTTTTACCAGAACTTAAGTTTATCTTTAAGTTTGCTAAATTGTAGTATTTTATATAATAAGTGTACATGGAGATATCTATCATTTTTTTTATTGCCACCAAAAGTAAAAGTTGGATTTCATCAAATTTCGTCAAAGTAAAAATACAAACAGATACATAACAATGGTAGAAAAAATTTAGACCAAGTCAAACAAACTGTAGAACCTGATACTTAAATATATGAATAACAATGTGCTACAATCAAATGATTACACATTATCAAATAAATTAATATAAGCTCATGAGTACAATATTGCATAATGAAATATGATTTTGTTTAACATCAAAATTAATTAGAGTAGGTACGTCATACTCTAGTGTGGTCATTAATTCAGTAACAGGCAAGTAACTGAACTTTCAAAAAATGGGCATGTTTCAAAATTCAGTGCAGTATATTTTCTTGAAGTCTCAAAAATAACTGTTGACTTCTCAATTCTAAATTAAAAATAATATAAAAGTGGAGTACTCTCGGCCTAACAAAATGTGCACTCATTGAAAATGTAAGTCAGGATACACCATGTGTATAAAACCAAGACAAATAATCGGGAGACTGGGATGTTTTTAATCCGCAGAATATAAAATGTGAAATATGAATACCAAAGACCCGCTGGATATGATTTGAATTTGATAGGACATGAGTCATCTTGGGCTTAGTATTATTAAAGGGGGTGTAGCATGGCAAATATTGGTTAATGCCATCTACAACTTCTTTTGGACAACTGCACGTAAACTAATGGACTTGATTAACGGTCGGCGTGCTCTAGCCTTTGCGGAACAGACTGAAGTTCTCCTCATGCTTCGGTTTTGCGTATGTTGCACACACGTGAATACTGCAGTCGCGTCGTCCGTGATTGTATTGTGATTGTATTGTATTGTATTGGGCTTGAGTCAGGCCACGGGAAAGGCACATAGTTTTCGTCATGCTATACCCCCTTTAAAGCAGATTACAACCGCTCAAATCATCAATGTTTACATTAGATACGGAAAAGGAAACATTGAACTAATTTTTCTAGTGCTCCATAAGTGGATTGCTTTGAACCAACTACTAGATTTCCTAATCAGCTAATGTACATATAATCCTATCAACAGGTTCAACTTATTATCCTGCTTCATTATGTGGGAACCAAATAAATAACACCAAACCAGTTTCAGAAATATCCATGAAGATTCACGAAGGTATATATAAAACAACCAGCATTTCAACAATAACAATTAACTAGAGGAGGCGTAATAGCTCAGTCGGTAGAGCAGTGTTCTCGTAATCCAGTGACCCGGGTTCGAAACCAAGGCGATGCGCCAGTGCCCTTTGGTAAGGCATTAATCTACATTACCAGGTCCCTAGGGGAGGACCTAAAGCCGTCGGCCCTCTGGTTGCTTACTTACAAGCATTTATGCTTTCTTAGCAGTCAGGTAAAATAACAACCACCACCAACTATACAATCTTCGTATTTGATCAGAAATGAGCTTTTCCCATTCTTACCTGAAATTGATGGTTTTGAGAGCACGTTCTGCAATGGCTCGGGCCTTCTCAATGTCCACTGAATGGAGATAGAAGGCCATGTAACGGATCCAAGCGAGGGAGCTGTTTGGGGAGCTGGCAACGAGACGATCAAAGTCTTCGGGTGTCTCTGGGGTCCTCTCGGCATCCATGAGGGCTCGCTCAGTCTAGAAGGGGTGCAGAGCATTATACAGTCAAACCTGCTTTAGTGACCACCTGTCTACAAAGGCCACACTTGTTGTTTCCCTTGAAAATGGTTTCTCATTGAATCATGTACTAAAGGAACCTGTCTACAAAGAATACCTGCCTACAAAGGCCACATTTGTTGTTTCCCTTGAAAATGGTTTCACATTGAATCATGTACTAAAGGCACCTGTCTACAAAGACCACCTGTCTACAAAGGCCACATTTGTTGTTTCCCTTGAAAATGGTTTCTCATTGAATCATGTACCAAAGGAACCTGTCTACAAAGACCACCTGCCTACAAAGGCCACATTTGTTGTTTCCCTTGAAAATGGTTTCTCATTGAATCATGTACTAAAGGAACCTGTCTACAAAGACCACCTGTCTACAAAGGCCACTTTCTGTGTCAAATGTCGAAGACCCCTCCTCTATTCTATAAGTTATTTTTCTCTTCATTTTTTCCTTAATTACAGAGCCCCTAAGATACAAGTAAACTTTAAGGCAACTGACTAATTATCTACAAGCACATACCTTTACTTTACTCTACTCTATCAATTATAAACAGTCAAATATGTTCGATATTGTACCTACATGTACTTGGTCTAACAATCACCAGAAATTGCTATCACCAGGATACTATATGTAGACCAAATAAAATCTATATTTGTAAAAGGACACTGCCTTGTACATGTGCTTTGTATAGGACAGTTTTTGTTTACATATTCAGATTGTCTTAACAGTTAACTTACCTTATACAAAATATCTTCTTGGGCCTTTTCCTCCTCTTTTAAATCCTTCTTGCTCCTCTTGACTGGTGGCTACAACATAAAACGAAAAACTATTATGGCCTTTTCTTTTTTACAAAGCTTGTTTACATGACACAATGCATAGAATGAGTTGGTATCTACATATATACTGTACTAAATAACACAACAATTTGTGCGCTTTTTTGTGTGATGTGGTATTATACAGATATTGACTGGTAGTGTGTGTACTATAACATTTTCTGGACTGCCGAAGGAAATTATGTTTTCTCAAGGGGTTATTTTCTCAGGACATCACATGACAAGCTATGTACCAATCACGGCTTTGTATCTGTACGAGCTATCTCATATAAGCACATTACATATCATACTTTTCATGCGTCAACTCAATTTGATTCATAAAAATTCATAGAAAAACACATATGTAGATCTCTATGGATCTATTTTTGGTAAATGGAGAAACTTACATGTTTATGTACATGTAGGCAAACACACAAACTTACTGGCAATATGCTATTAAAGGTACACTGTAACGTATGAAAAACCATAACACCGTAAAACAAAACAAAATGTTTTGCAATTGAAAACTTTCCCTTATTGTGAGGGACAAAGATATATTTAATTCAATTCAATTCAATTCATATCGGTTCTAATGTTAAAAAAAAAGAACAAGGCAAAACTCCAGAGACTAATATTGTCACATTTACAGTAAAATACAAGAAAACATGAAATAAGGTTATAACATATATATTGACATATGGTAGTTCAATATTAACTAAATTCATTTGGATAGAGTTTCACAAAAATTCAGTGTTGTGTCAGTTTCGATTCAATTATTTTGCCGCATTTAACTTTCAAAATCTTAACCACTTATATTGCAATTTGCAAATATTTCTAAAGTTTCTGATTTAACTAACGGGAATTATACATCTTCTTCTAAGGGCACGTATTGGGACAATAAAGAAAATTGATAAACTCCTTAATTGCCATCACTAATTTCTACCTCGTTATCTTCTCCTTCCTCCTCATCTTCCTCGTCATCATCATCATCATCACTTTCATCTGCTGTCCCTGCTTTTCTTGACGTGGCTGGTTTTGTAGTGGTATCGCCCCAGCTGAATCCAGAAGATATCTGGAGTCTTGGAGTGTCGCTGCTCGACTTCTTAGCTACCGTTATAATCTATTGGGCAGAAGGGAAATGAGAGACAGAAAAAAAGATTCAATATTTGTACCATGTCTGTCTCTACGATAAGAGTAAAACCTGTATATAAAGACCACTCCAGCGAGACAAAAGAGTGGTCTACAGCAGTGGCGGATCCAGGGGGGTAAAAAGGGGGCACGTGCCCCCCCGGCCAAAAAAAAATATGTTAAAATCAGCCTAAATTCGCCCAAAATTTACTGAAAACGGGGGCGTGCCCCCCCGGTCAATCTCTTTCCCACCGTGTGCCCCCCCGGCAAGAAATTCCTGGATCCGCCCCTGTACAGGTTCCTGCAAAGCAGACTTCAATGGAAAATAAACTGCTCAGGAGAATCAGCGTTGTCTGTCTATACATATAGTTGCTAGATTAAGTTTGGTAAACTAAATTTTGTTGACAATTTAAAATTAAAGTTCTGTAGGGCTTAATATAATTATCGTTTTTATTGCTGCTACTACTGCTTGTAAATTTACTACCATATTTACATGTACTACCATTCCAATAATTTTAAAGTGACTCAGTAACATTGCCTCAGATTCTGAAACAAAATCCTGGATTTAGCTCATGCTGCAATCATAATTATAAACCTTTAGGTCAGTCAGGAATCCCATGACTTTTACAAGCCGATCGCCGGTCTGATTATCGAGATATTTATGATTGGAAATCGATATTTCATTCGTTTTTTTCCTAACAATTTTTTGAACACTACAGTCTATTGGGGAAAATGAGTATGTTAAAACCGGTCACTCAAAGATTTTTTACTTTTTTGAGGCACTTCTTGATCATTTTGAAGCACAATTTGTTTAGGGCTTGAATATTACACCATATCAGATATCCGATTTAACATTGTTGTTTAACGATGCCTTTAAAAATGACATCATCACTAACCTCAGCTTCTGTATCACTGAGAGGATCTGCCTCCCCAAGTCCGCTATCATTCCCATCCTCTGTTGACTTTTTACCTTTCTTTGTGCCATCTCGTTTCCTCTTCACTGTACACAAAAAAGAGAGGGAAAATCTTTTTAAAACAATAGAGACTAAAGGAATATGAAATATGTGAAAAACAGAATCGCAGTCGGATGTGAACTCTAGGCGCAAAAAGTATATTCTTTCTTTTTTTATTTACAATACACACATCTCAACTCGGTCAGTGACACTGAGTTTATCAAAATGTACGAGAACTAAGCTTGTCAAGAGTATTCCACTCTTATACCAAACATTAACCCCACCCAACCCCACCTAACTCTGCATGTGCCACACCCTGGTAGACCAAGGGTGCACGTTTGTACCTCCTGCTTGTCTCTGGTCCTCTGGTATACAGGGTCTTCAAGTCCAGTGTCCTTGCTGGCAGGGTGATAGCTCTAAATCCCTTGTAATAACACTCTTATACCAAACATTAAACCCCACCCAACCCCACCCTACTGTGCATGTACCACACCCTGGTAGATCAGGGGTGCAAGTTTGTACCTGCTGCTTTTCTCTGGTCCTCTGGTACAGGGTCTTCGAGTCCGGTGTCCTTGCTGGAGGATGAGAGTTCTATCTTCCCAGACTTCTTGTCAATGCTTGGTGGGGAAGAAAAACAAGAACATATTTCATAACCATGTTGACTAATAACTTCAGTTTGGTATCTCAAATAAAAAGACATCAAATACATGAGATATCTGTAATAAGTCCATTTGAATTGTTGAAATCATGCACACATGTGGGTGAAGAACTGTTAAACTGATGATTAGAATTAAAAATATTTCTTCTGATCCACTCCTGTAAATGGTTCTTATCAGATGAGTGATACAAACAAATTGTTTAAAATTAAAACCAAGTCAACTATTACAGTGGAATCCATTTAAGGATGAACAAAACTTGGAATTGAAATCTAAATCATTGAACCAAATATGTAGGACAATAACTCCTCTACAACATAACTTATTACATGTATATCTCTTATCGTAAGATTGTTGCATTATACATGTAGGTGTACACAACAAGAAAAAGAATAGTTAAAAGACTTTTCCTGCCGACTACATCGGAATAGTTCATTTTTTACTGCTGACGTCACTAGCTGATGTTCCTTCGATGCGAATAGTTTCAGCTCGATCCTCGAGTGTCATTGTTTATTTGTATAATATTCCAAGGTTGCTTGAATCAACTTGTAATATTTCCTTTCAAATATCACATCCACAGGAAATGAAATCAATATCCAGGCACTGGTATGGACATACATACACAATTTGGGGAAGGCAACTGATTCATTTCAAAGTATATACTGCATATGATAAACAATTGAATAGAGGTACCAGGGGGAATTTCATAAAACTTGTCATCAGTGACAAATGACATTTTTTATTATAAGCTACTGAAATCCTTGCTTCTGATTGGTTATCAGCAGATTTGTCATTGATTTATGTCATTTGTCATTGAAAAAATGTTTTGTGAAATGGGTCCCAGGAGTCATCAGCCACGTCCCCATACCCCCTTCCCGATCATTGCCCATTGCCTATATTCTTGTGGTTCCATACCTAAGCACTTTGGTAGAGAGTAGCTTGCCGACAGTAAATACTGCAGATGGATCCTTCACAAAGAAAGCAGAGAGCTTCTTCAGCAGGATGCGCCCATGGAGGTTTGATGAAAGACTACAGAAAAAAATAAAATCAAATGATTTGAAATAGATCATTGAAAACAACATGACATGCAGCTCACGGCTGATATCGTCTGTTTAACAAATATTTCAGATATTACGTTATAATAAAAACATCAAAATACAAAAGCAATATAACAATGGTAACATCACACAGTGATACTACATGTATGTATCATTTAGAAATCTATCAAATCTGTGGATAAGTAGTTATCAAAATAGTTTAGGCAAAGTATTCCAGGATAAATTATCTAAAAATGCGTAAACAAGAAGCTCCAAATAGACCCCCCCCCCCCCCCATATACAATCTCTATGCATACCTGCTAACCTATCACGGCGAAAATTAGGAATCTCTCAAGGCAAAATAAGGAATACGGTCTATATGGTATACATTTCACACAGAATATTTCAGAAAAAGAGAGGAACGTAGGGTTCAAAACTATAGCTTGAAGGCCAAAAATTAGGAATCATTTATTCTTGCAAAATAGGAATGGTTGACAGCTATGTCTATGGGAGGGAACAATTTTGGTGCTCCATGATCTATGACGGAGCGTGTCTGCCGGATTACATCAAACAGAGGGAGCGAACTACAAAGAGGAGTCAACAACAACGATATATGAGACTAGGCTCTTCAATGGACACTTACAAAATTTAGTTATTTCCCCAGGACACTTAAGAACTGGGACGAGCTACCTCAGATCATCGTTGAACTGCCTTCTTTGGAGCAGTTCAAGGTGGCTCTTGAAACAATTTAGTTCCCTTTTCAGGAACTGTACCGCATAGAGCTGTATATAACAACTCTATGCTTTACCCTCATCTAGGCGTTGATGAGTATTACCATAAAAGTAGAAGTAGAAGTAGAAGTAGATGCAACTATCTCTCCTCTACTAGCTTTGTTAAGTCTTGCCGAGCGCCATTAATGTCAAGGAAAAGAGAAGTTTTTATAGTCACCTGACAAAGACTCCCTTCTCTGAGCAGTGCCTGACATAACCTCTGACAACCTGACCTTTCTTGAGGTCATCTAGGGTTCGTATCTCTAGGTCGTATCCTGAGGGCGGGGTAGCTTTCTTGACCCGGGAAGGTCGCATGGAGACGGAGGCACCATGCTTTCCCTTGCTGGCTTCACTTATACAGCATCTATCATGCAAACAGTGATGAAATGTATAAGGAAAATTCCTGCAACTCAATTTGAGGATGTAATTTAATAATTAAATGGTTATTAATTTAATCATTATTAATTTAAACCTCATGATAAAAAGACCGTCAATACTACTGGCCCAGAAGGGATTAGACCACACAGCGAGGTCACTGACAGGTGGCTATCTCATTAACTCAGCTCTCAACTACATGTAACATAAGAAAAAGAGGATCATGGGGACCAACAGGCACCGATTGGGGAAGTTTTCTATATAGAGGGAGCAAGTAGCTACAAATAGGACAGTGAGGCTTTAAGAGTTATAACAATAATGTTAAAAGTGATTTTATTATCATAAATGTATAATCAAACAAGCAACAAAAAAAAGATCAAATTCGGGATGAGTGAAACCTAGAAGCAAAGCAAGAATGTATTTCTCACATAGCACCTGTAGTGGTAATCTCTCTACACATGCCCTACACTGGACAATATGAAATAGTTTTGGCCTTCATCTTTAGCATTATACCTCTGATATTTATGGAGCTCAAATCTTTCCAGTGGGTTTTCTTGGTAGATATCATCAATGTCCGTCGCAAACACGCTGCCTTGAAGACCGTAGGGGAGCTGAACTTGCGCCTTGTTTGCCAGGATTTTGGTCACTTTACAGTTGACCACAGACCCTACTTCAAAGGTGGTTGCGGTGCATCCTAAAATAACACACACAAAAAACATAACAGGATAGTCATTTCAAGCTACAACAAGTATCATACATATCTTTAACCATCACACAAATTTATATACAGTTCCCAGCTGCGCAGTTGTTTTAAGAATCTACCTGGAAATGACCAGATACTGTAAATAAAGAAAACTTTTAAAAAAAGCTGACAGTAGATTTCAAGATTTTTGGGTAGGTTGCAAAGGGCAATACAACATCTTGTTTACTTAGGCCTTATTATGAATAGTGCATTAATGTAATTGAAATACATGTCATAATGTACATGCAGATCTTTGATAAAGAAATAACTGAATTTTGACTTACCACTCATAGACAGCTCCAGCATGTTGTGTTCATTATCCTGTCTCACGACCTTTGCCCTATGAACCTGACCCGGTTTGAAGTACGACTCAGGGTTCTCCAGTGTAGAGGCATGCTTGGAGAGATTTAGACGATGAATTTTGCCTTCCAGAGATCGACTGAGGTGAACCCATAGAATCTCCTTGTGGAACTGTAGAAAAATTACAGTTTAACATTGCAAAATAAGATAACAACAATGACTAATGGATATATTATGGGCTATTCGGATCAATGTACATGTACCGATAGATTTCACTCATATTGATTTATAATCAAATTTTTATGATGTTCATATCTTAATCATTGTCATACAAAAACATCTGCTAGTCTATGAACATCTATAATTGACAAAATAGGATATCACTTAAATTTACTTGTTATCTTTCACCTGTATATTTCTCATTTCCCAGTAGAAGCTATACAAATGTTTTTTCAGATCATGAAATAATGTGAGTAAATAGTTTTTTATTTTCATATTAATTCACCTATATGGTATTCAACAAATTGGTTCCAATATCAAATAAACTCATCTCGCTATCAATGTCCAGTAACCTACTTTTAATGCAACTAAAATACTTGATTTGACCTTGAAATCCTCTGACATTGAGCTTCAGCAGTTCTAATTAAAAATGAAAGCCTTCTGGTTTCTTGTTAATTTCACATTCCTCCTTGTTTACAAATTTGTGCCAAGAAAAATTACTCTAAAGTTGATTTCTTGTAGATTTCATAAAGATTGCAATTTCCAAAATTCCAAGCTTGTATGTTACACCCCTATGAGTGTACATTACACACCAAGAATTTCCTGTGTAATTTACAACCTTTGTATACATTCAGGCTGTATAGTTGAGTGACCTACTTCTCTCTTAAACCAGTTTAAACCAGTTCAAAGATGATGTAATAAATATCCATGAACATTTTCATCTCAATGCAAATGCAGTTAAACCTTATTAAACAATCAAAATAACTCTTAAGAAAATTAGCCATTTCCAGACACTTGTAAACAAATTAAAATGAATAAAATGAATAACTGATCTGTTGCTTTATGTTATATAATTCTGGAAAATATTATGCATCTGATGTCCAAAACTCTGATTTTGTTATTTAATCTTAAAACCTCAATAAAGACAAATATGAAAAAAAATTAAAAAATTCCCTGTAGGTTAGCAGATTCACAAACCTGTACAAGAATTTCATAACAGTCTGAAAAGCTAAACATATTATTGATCATGTTAAGATTTAATACCCAATACCAGACTTTTAACATGATGACTTTCTGAATAATAATCAATCACACTTACTCTGTTGATGATGCAAGTGACTGTTTGTCCTATTTGGAAAGCATTCATTTCATTCTCACTGCTTTGGTCTTCTGAAGGTACACTGTCTGCTTCCATCACACTAGTAACAAAGCATAATACATGAGGGTATTGTATTTTATGACAAACAGATGGGCCTGAATTCACAAAGGAGGTTTAAATTTAAACCATGGTTTAAACCCTCATTTACATAACCCATGGTAAAAAAGTAGCGCAAAATAAGCGTACCTTGCCTTGTTCGCGTCTAATATTGGACAGCTGACTGTTTCACGCTTATTCGCGCTAATTTTAGACCATGGGATATGTAAATGAGGGTTTAAACCATGGGTTAAATTTAAACCTCCTTTGTGAATTCGGGCCATGGTGTCTCAAATAGCTATTCCTATTTCCATTATTGTAATTGGTATTTTTTGCTTTTATTCAATTGGTCAATTTAACTTTGCATTCCTGCTTTTTTTTCTTCTGCCTCCCCATATTTGACATTTTCCCATTGACAATGCTTGGCTTTAATTTTCACTGACACAATTCATAGAAGGGTAGTTTTTAATCAATTGAAGAAAAAAGTCACTAATTTGCATCAATAAATGCTGAGATAGCAATAGGTAAAGAGAGGGATAGCAAAAGAGAGGGATGGCAAAAGAGAGGGGTAGCAAGAGAGAGAGAGAGAGAGTGACAGGGAAAAGAGAAAACAGAGAGAATGGAGAATGAGAGAGAGGGAGGGGGGGGGGGAGGAGGAGGGAGAAGGAGAGGGAAAAAGAGGTAGATATTGAGGTACATACAAATAACAGGGAGAGAGGGAAAGATAATGAACATACCTTTTCCTGATGCTCAGTTCTAGAAGAGACAAAGCACCTTGGCCATGTGAGACGGCCAGATGCTGTCCTCTCTTGCCCCGGCGACAACCTATGACCTTTGCTTTGACCTTCTGTCCAATGGTGAAAGAATCCAGAGGGTATGACCCCTAAGGACAAGGAAAACAAAAAGATTGGTTGGATAAAAGGTAAGAACATTATACTGTTAAATATATTACTCACTGCAGATATAGTATCGAAAATAATATCGCTAGTGACATTCGTTCGTCTCGCAATGTATGGTCAACAAGGGATCTAAAAGATCACGACGTTTCGTGATCCCTTGTTGACCATACATTGCGTGACAAACAAATGTCACTAGCGATATTATTTTCAACATTATACTGGTTCTCAATTACACGATAGATAAGTTCACCATACATTGAAGATTACTCTACCCATTGCCTACAGGAACCTGATTGTCCCTGTATAAAGCCTATGGGAATAAGCCAGTTCACGGTTGCAGTCTGAGCATGAGCAGATAAAGGTCATTGCAGAACAAATGTTGAAATACACGGAGACGAAATACTGGATACGTGCTCATGAAAGTTATATAATCATTATTCATCCATGCACATTCAGTGCACTCTATGATACACAGGTGGAAGTATTCTTTGAAAAGGGGAAACAAAGGCTATTTATATATAGCACCTCCATCGCTGTAGGAGTGATTATTTCGAATTGTACAAAATGGGACCTCTTCATGTTTTGAAGATCTGTGGATATTCGGGGTCATTGCAGTAATGTGCTAACCGTGAACTGGTCTATTAGAGAATCCAGTAGTCAATATGTTAAAGCCCCACTGCACTAGTTTAGCCAGGGGGATTACACCTCCCGGCATGGTCACTGACATGTGGTGATCTCATCAAATCAGCTCTCAATTAACATTAAAAAAGGGGATCATGGGGGATCAATGGTCACCGATTAGGCATTGTTTGCTATATAGAGGCGCAAGTAGCTATAAGTAGTGCAGTGGGGCTTTAAGAGATATCATACTTCAATTGGTGATTGCAATTTTAAGCAAATCTCTGGCAATATCTCGAAAACCACTGAAGTACAGACATTCATAAAAGATGAGTACATGTACATTCATGAACTGCTCATGCAATGAAGAATCCACATTATCCAATATTACACAAAAAAAGGAATGGAATCCCAACGACTTGTATTCTACTCTTTATTTTTACACACGTATCATTACAAAGATTAAGCTGTCTTTTTTTAAAGGATGTGACCTGTCTATGGTATAAAAATGATAATTGTGATTTATATAGCACATAATAATCGTTGATGACAATCCTCTACGCGCTTTACATTATTACATTCATTCAACTTACATACTAGGCCTACATTATTACATAAAAATTATAGATAATTGCATTATTACATACAGCACAGACCGAAGTACTTGGAGAGACACTTGAAGTAGAACTCTGATTGGGTCACTGAACCTGTCATAAACTGACAGATCCCTATTGATGATGATAGTGATACAAATTACAAATTAAAGTACATCAAATGATATTCCACTACAACAAATAATAATTACTTTGACAGCAGTCTATACTTTAATGATATCACATAATCAAATATAAAAGAACAAGAAAGAATGTTCCACTTGTTCATTTTCGGTACTCACCGGTTTCATTGTATCCGATACTTCAGTAGCATGTATCCTGCCGTAGCCTTGACCACCCTCGATCTCTATGTTCACTTGAGATTCCTTCACTGACTTCACACTGAAGCAAAACAAACAAGTTACAAATCACATGCTTTCCCCAAAAAAAATCTATGACATGTACCGTCTTTTTCAATTTTGCATCTATGCATCTACAGTCTTCATACACTGTAGGTAAAATAATAATGATATTCCATTTTTCATATATGGAAGCACATATCTCATGATATGTACATAGAACTTATGCATTTTAATTGTGACAGGAAATTATTGTCCCGGCTTTAAATCTGGCAGCTGCTATCAGCGCATAGTGCATTTTACTGTGATAATACCCCGGTCACTGGATTTGATTGGGGGTAAAGACCGGTAGTGGTAAAATTGCAGTTTCAAGGGTTTTGGGTGCAAAATATCCATTCAATATTGTTTAAATATCGCCTTCAGAGGTTTAAATGGCAATATTTCAACCTAAGTTCGCAAAAAAGCAGAAATATATGCCCAAATGTTCAATGTTGAAGTGCATTAGCGATATCTATCCAGGCCGGATCGATATGATAATTTACCAAATATATCAATTGGTAGGCGGTTTCATCACGTTTTAGTCATGATTGGTAATAAGAGCTTCCATTTCATTTTTTTGAGAGGGGGGTGTTTCCAAAACTGGTCTATACCTTTAAGATTGATTAATGTGAGTTAACTGTAGATTGACCATACAGGGCAGGTATTTGAACCATAAACACTTTGGGCGAGACGCAAGTGAATGAACCACTATATCACGGTGCATCCAGCTCACATGTACACTGTATTCACAAGTCCTCTTTTAATTTACTTTTTAAAAGACAGCATATTAAGTTACATGTCCTGACAAGGATACAAATAAATTTCGTCTTTAAATGAGTATACTTACACGGCATCTACGATCTGACCGACTAACTTCTGAGAGGTTTCATGGACAGCGGACGACTTGCGTTCTTTCTCCTTCTTCTTGGAGGGCTTATCTTCTTTCACCAGAGCCGCTAAGAATCTTCCGTCGACATAACTGCACGTGAACGAAACAGAGCGACAGTAACATACCAAAATTTTAAAATACGATGGTGATGACAACGATGATGATGATAGCTTCTTGTATAGAGTACCGAAGCTGTGACATCATAAACTAGATGGAATTCGACTGCGCGCAGTCGAAAATGATGCCTCCGTCATAGAGCAATTTTACAAACTAAAACAGAAGAAATATTTTGATTTTCAAGTTCAATTGTAATCCATTAACAGGTTCTCAGAATATAGTGATTACAAGCAATTTCTCATATACATATATGCAGGCGCGTACGCAGGATTTTTTCAAGGGGGGGGTTTTAACATTCATAAATCGGACCGAAAATTTCGCAACGACTCAGCCGACCGCTGAATAAGCGGGGGGGGGGGGGGGGGGTGTAAGAGGACACTTTTTATTATTTTTTTACCTCGAAATTTGAAAATTTGACATTTTGCTCCGTTGGGGGGGGGGGTAAGGTCACCTGTTTTAGGGTCATTCATGGGGATAATTTTTTTTTTTTTTTTTTTTTTTTTTTTTTTTAATAATAAAAAAAAAAAAAAAAAAAATCCAAAGGGGGGGTTTTAGGTTTTTTTTGGGGGGTTTATACACATAAAAATACCAAAGGGGGGGGTTAACCCCCCAAACCCCCCCCCCCTGCGTACGCGGCCTGCATATATGACCCTTTGATCTTTGACCTCATGACCCTAAAATCTACTCAGTTCATTGGCTCTGCAAGATGTCCTGAGTTAAATAGTAATCTATCTGTCAGTTCTAATGAGAAAGCGTTCACAAGCTATTTTTGCATACATAATGAGCCCATGACCTATGACCTTTGACCTTTGACCTTATGAACCAAGAATCTACTCAGTTCATCGGCTTTGCAAGTAACATACATGACCTAAGTTTGGCAGCAATCCATCAATCGGTTCTTGAAATAACGCGATCACGAGCCGTTTTTGCATACATAATGAGCCCTGTGACCTTTGACCTTTAACCTCGTGACCCCAAAATCTAATCAGTTCTTTGGCTCTGCAAGATACATACATGACCAAAGTTTGGAAAGAATCCATCAATCGGTTCTTCAGATAACGCGATCACGAGCTGTTTTTGCATACATAATGAGCCATATGACCTTTGACCTTTGACCTCGTAATCCCAAAATCTAATCAGTTCATTGGCTCTGCAAGATACACACATGACCAAAGTTTGGCGGAAATCCATCAATCGGTTCTTTAGATAAAGCGATCACGAGAACGGGACGTACGTACGTACAGACGGACGGACGGACGGACGGACAACCCAAAAACATAATGCCTCCGGCTACTTCGTAACGGAGGCATAAAAATCTATCTTTAAATTTCTCAATTTTTTCTTCATTTTCCGAAAGAGCATACAAAATAATGTCCAAATGTCGAGTACCAGTTGAAAATGTTAAGTATTGGCTGAGGTATGACCATCTGACTGCATATATTTCCTATAGGAGCTCAGTGTTATATTGCTCTGGTTCATAGAATTAGGAGCCAGAGCAATATAACACTGAGCTCCTATAGGAAATCTTTTTATTCAGATGGTCATATCTCAGCCAATACTTAACATTTTCAACTGGTTTTCGACATTTGGACAGTATTTTTGATGCTCTTTCGGAAAATGAAAAAAGAGTTGAGAAATTCTAAAAATAGATTTTTTGATGACGTCACACTTCACCACTCTATAGAGCCAGTGTGCGCCTTTGATGCGCGCTCATGATGCTTGCCCTACGATGTCTCACAAATTCAACGTTCTTGGTCAGTGTTTTAAAAGCAGATTATTTTCCATTAGTCTTTGTTGGGATTAGTATTATTCTTGAGATAATGTCATAGCTAGGAACTGGAAAGCTTTGTATGTATTGTTGAACAACGTGGGTACATATAAATTGGCGTTATCAAAGTCCTGACCAATATGTTATCACCAGGACAGGGATTGTACAGTATATTTGCTGGTAAACTGTGATATCATTTGCTTACATTATGAAAACTTACCTAGAGTCACCTATCATTACTGTATCCCCAATTTTGATCGTATCCTTCTGCACTGAGAAGTTGTTCAGGTGCTACATGTAGAGGAAAGCAATAGCAATCATCATTAATCAATAGAAAGATATAACAGTAAATACAATCATTCAAGTCAAATGGAAATTAGCAAATACATATCTAAACACATATTTATACAACAATCGGCGGTGAAACTCCTATGAAATCATTTTCAAATAAATCTCATCCCGAAATCAATATCATTCAATTTTATCAAATACAAAAAAATTCAATCGAATCAATAAAAATTAGGTGGACAATAACCCAAGACACATCTGAATACAAAATTGTAACAGCCACGAATGTAACACCTAGCGAATCATTTAAAAACACATACCATACAAAATATAATCACACAGCCCAAAAAAGGTAAGTAGTTGTTAGTAAAAAATCATGTTCAACTGACTCACCTGTTTTGCAGACAGGTAGACAAGTTTTCCCTGGCCTGTTTGGGCTAATATGAATTCACTTTTGACCATCAGAACCTTTCCTTTGTCTTCTGCCAAAGATGCAATCGCTTTCTTGCCCTTTGAAAGGAAAACAACAACATTACAAGCAAGGAATCAGTAGAATTTCTTTCTATATGGTTTGATTAGGTCTACCAATTATTTCAATAGGGACTTTTAGATTTGCGTGGACGTCGATCGTAGCAATCCTCGTTGTCGTTGTGCAAATCTGAAAGTCCCTATTGTTGTATATTAGGTGAACAATGGAGCACTTTCAGAATGGCTTCATAATTGTTTGCATGTGAAGCAATGAATCAGATAATAATCAAATCTTTCTAATTCTGTGTTTGATTTGAAAGGATATCATTACCAGCATACAGAAATAATATATACATTTTATAATTTTATTTCACACCTTTCATTTCATTTAACTGCCTCCCCTGAAATCTGACAAGAATCTTGAACAAACTTGTAAATTACTTTGGCAAAACAAGGTAAACTCATGGCACACAAAGGCTCATTTTTTGCATACAATTAATTGCTACTTAGGCATTGTTTAACAATGTTAAATCTGAGATGCATGGCCCTATACTTGTTATCCGTGTCTGTAATATGGTGCAATAGTGAAGCCCTAAAAAAATTGCCCTTCAAAATGATCATAAAGTGCCTCAAAAAAGTACTAATCTTTGAGTGATCAGTTTTACCATACTCATTTTCCCCAATCATATATATCTTGATAATCAGACAGCTGATCGGCTTGAAAAAGTCATGGGATTCCTGACTGACCTAAAGGTCTATAATTAATTATGATTGCAACATGAGCTAAATCCAGGATTTTGTTTCAGAATCTGATGCAATATTACTGAGTCACTTTAACAGTTTTAACCTACACATGTAAAATCGTTCAACATCTAAACCATGCCTGATAAATTACCTGAAAATAAAACAATATGTAAACAGCTTTACATGTACATGTATCTTTACACGAGTAAATTGCACCTTTTCTGTCTCATACAGGTCGAATGTACAACAAAACAAAACAGTCAGCATTCAGCCTTTGTTACCTTTTTGCCTTTAGATTTAGATTTCTTGCATCCCTCTATGGTTTCCGGCTTCAGAGACAGAGTGACAGCTTTGCTTGATAGATCAATATTCATCACACAAGCTTCGATGCTATCCCCAACTTTGGGAGATTTCCCTACAGATCAAAGAGAAAAGAATATAACATATCGTTCCTATTTTCACGAAGTGACGGTAGTGAGGAAAATCCGCACGCAAATTGTATGCGATTTTCATTCACTACCGTCACTTCGTGAAAATAGGGACGATATAACACCTGTACCTGTACTAGACATTAACATATTTACAGTGTATACTAAAAGTTAAGAATGAAAGAGAACGACATTTTGAAATCCTTCACTTTCGTTAATTCTGAAAGGTTACTTTAATAGTGAGATAACTGTTTGGAGCCAGAAGGGTTTAACTCTGTATACAATGATATGAGTTAGCTCCCTTCTGGCTCAAAAGAGACAAAAAAAATAAATGTGCCTCGGAATAGAATTATCTAGATAGATGGCGCTATAGAAATGCCTATTATAATTATTATTATTATTAATCATGTGGGGTTGGTCCAACATTTTTTTCAGTGACAATTAGTAAAGGCTTTATTTCATCATTGGGTTAATAATAATAATATTTAATTTTTATATAGCGCTTAATACAAATGTCTCTAAGCGCTTTACAAATATACTATTACCCCGGTCATTGGATTCAGTGCTTGCCCGCACACACTGTGTGCACAATCTCCACTCCCTGGGGAGCATTCCAGCCGGGCGTTAAGGTTAGCGTGGTAATTTGGTTTCAGGTTAGGGTTAGGGGTTAGGGTTAGAGTAAGGGTAAAGATAAAGGGTAGGTATAGATAGTGTTTGGTCCAGGAGGGTAGTGAGAGATTCAGTGAGTGTAGGAAATTGACTGCAATGCAATGTCATCAGAGCACTCCTTGTCACTAGCAGAAAGAGACTTAATCTTCAAAGTCTTCACAGGTTATTTGTATAGTGAACTGTATTTTCAGGAACAATTAATTTATGGCTTGCTTATCATTACCATGTACGTGATCCTGTGGAATGACTGCATCAACAGCGTGTGGGAGAGAACAGATGATTCCCTTTCCTGGAGTACTCCTGACTGTGGCATGGACCAGAGAGCCTACCTTGTGGGAGATCACATGCTTGAACTCTACAAAGAGGGAGAGAAGGAAAGAACTTTTAAAGCGGGATTGCACTACTTGCGCCCTCTATATAGCAAACAATGCCTTAGCGGTTCCCGTTGGTCCCCCGTGATCCCCTTTTTCTTATATTAATTGAGAGCTGATTTGATGAGATAACCACCTGTCAGTAACCTTGCAAGGAGGTCTAATTCCTCCTGGCCAAACTAGTGCAGACAGGCTTCAAGTTAAGTTTTAAATAGGACTATTAAAATGCTACTACAGTAAAACCTGTCTTAGTGGCCACCTCACTATAGAGGCCACTTGTCTATAGATGCCATGTATTTTGTTTCCCTTGAGAAAAATATGTGTGTTGTAGAACCTGTCTAGTAGGGCCATCTGTCTACAGTGGCCTCTCTTTCTGTTTCCTTTGGGTGGCCTTTATAGATAGGTCTCACTGTATTATGTAATGCCCTTATGACTCCATCATGATTTCCCAGTGCTGCTGTCATTTATCTGTATTTGCCACTCTCAACCTAGGTGTAGTACATTTTAAAGCATTATGGGTACCTGGTAGACAGTAATTGAATGCTTTTGGAACTTTGGGTAGCTTGGCTAAAGGGTGACTTACCGGTAAGTATTTTGTAGGCATCTTGGGCATCCATCCCCTGGGCTGGATATGTGTGTGCTATAAATGTAGCTACATGTATGTATATCGACCCCATGGGTGTCATAACCTCTAGGTTAAAAGCCTCTTATCAGATTGAGCACTACCTTGTGAGGCTACTGAATTATCTTAAGATTCTTTGACTGACGGGCCTTCGGCAAGTTGGCACTGTGGCATGATTCTCTGATTCCATGGTACTCACAGGCAAAAGAATGGTCAATGCACTTTCAGATTACTCTGTAACAACTGGATATTCCTTAAATTCTATAAGGTAAATAACGTAAAAACTTTGTGAACTACATACCTTTCTTTTCTTTCAGAAGGAGCTCTGCCCTATCTCTGTCTCCAAAATACGCCTCTAGTCCGGCCAACCCAGTGTACGCCTCTGCTTCATCCTGGAAACAATCTGATGTTTTCAGGCTGACCAGAAAGCGTTTCTTCTCAACATTGACCTCTGTGACCTTTGCCCTCAATGTTTGACCCACTTCATAGAGCTTGGAAGTATCACTGACAAACTCATCAGACATCATCTGTAGAATATAAATTCAGGTTTGAGACCAATTTACATAATTCATACCTCAAATGAAAGCGTTTGGTTGGATTCAAATTCAAGATAACAATATTGAATTTTTTACAGACTTTGGTATTAAATTCATATTTACCTTTTTCTTCACTTGAAGCATTATGCTTTGATTTTGATATGACCTTGTATTTTTTTTAATTTAGGTAAATTTGAGATACTCTGAAAAACTTTTAGAATAACAAAAATAATAACAGTCCTAGTGAGTGGCCATGATACTGCAGTTTTTGGAAGGGTAGTGGGACACCTGCATGGTCCTGCATGTCCCATCAGTAAGGCTACATGTACAATATGTGCTGTTATTGGTGGAGGGCTAATGGGACTGTTTAGTTGTTATTGATCTGGGGGGGGGGTGTTTCACAAAGATCCTATTAAGTCAAACTTAAGTCTAAGTTGGACTTGCAAATTATGGAGAGCCATTTGTACCCTTAAAATTGAATATTTTCAAAAGAATAAATTGGAAGTATTTTTGACTTTTCATAAACTCCACATCAAGAACATGAAATATCCTTGATGATACAAAATATGAATGATTTGAATCAACATTTTATGCCTTTTAAAATAACTTTTACAAAATATTTTCATTGATGCTAACGGCTTTCCATAATTTTTAAGTCCAACTTAGAGATAAGTTCAACTTAGGATCTTTGTGAAACACCCCCTGGGGTTTTTGTGCCACTCTGATGAGTAAAAGTACTAATAAAAGTATGGGAAAAATAAGAATGAAGTACATACCGCCTTCGGTGCTAAGCCCACAATATGATTTGGGAATTCCACAAAGACTCCGTAAGACAAGGTGTGACGTAGGACGCCAATGAGGAACATGTCGGTCTCCAGCTCTGAGAAATCACGCACAATCTCGGTTTTGTTCCTGGCAGCATTTAAGAGCAATGGCTTGCATGTAACAATCTGAATTTCGGGTCAAGGATGTAATTTTTAGTGATATAGGCCTAACATGCTGGCAAAGAACCTTCTTAAATTTGAGTTGTTGTTGTAGGTAATAGTTTAATGGCGTTCATTCAGTATTGAATATATACGCCATATCTTTAATTTTATAAGAAAATCAGTTATACATAAGAAAACTGAGGATGAAGATTTGTAATGATATAATTAATTAATCAGTAACGCAATTTATTAGGAGTCTCTGAATGGTTTGCAACTTCGTTTTTCTGCTTTTTTAAAAAGTTTAATCTGGTCAGCCCGGTTTCGATTGTATGGAAAACTAGCTTTGCCCGATTTGAAACAGGCTTCTCGGTTACTCGACGTGCGTGCGCAGTGATCTTTTAATTTTGTAACGCACGGTGCCTAGACTACTCAGAAACACAGAAACACTAAATTGAGACACATCGTACAGGGGCGCTCCTGAAACCAAATTTCCAATCCATTCAAGTTTAAATTTCATTTAAATTTGAGGAAATGTCTCTATGCAGATAGGGGTCACTAGAGAGACATAGGAAATTCAAGAAATACAATGATTCTCTTTGTTTCTTCGTGTTAACATATTAATGACAGATTCAATGTGACCTATAAAGCAGATGATGTTTTAACACCATTCATCTCATTTTGTACAGATACGACAGCAATCAATAGCAGAAGGATAAAACCATTGCTTATAGGTTCATGATTTTCTGTGCTTCGAGATAAAATCAGAGTGCTCTATGCTTTTAATTCAGGAAGAATTTCTTTTCTTCTGTAATCTATGCCAACCTTACTTAAGATATATCTTTATCACCAAATGAATTTTGAGTTATTATTCCAAAATTACATAATATACGCAAGAAACATTTAAGCATTTTCCAAGGATACACAAGTCCTGGACTTGCCACTGTAGGACCAAGTCAGGGCCTGGTCTATGACATCTCCCTCACTGTAGCTGGCAAGAAGAGCATCGCATATATCAGGATGGTCGGAGAGATGGGTCTTAGGGATGAATGCTGGCTTGTTGCCAGGCAACTGGATGACCTCAAGTCCATCTTGTTTGACCTTGCTGATTTTTACTTTGACAATCTAGAGTGAAGAACAAAAACAGATTTTACCAGAGGATTAACAGAGGATAAACAATTGCGATGAAGTTTACAGCTAAATAATTATAGCACCACACAACCAGTCACCAAGCAATGTACATTGGTGCATCAAGACCGAGTACACACCAATCGTTCTTATCCATCAGAATATTTTCATCATTAATAACATCACAATACATCATTGAAAGACATACACGTAACCATGGGCCATACTAAATGCTTGACCTCTCAATATCTTCATCTAGATCAGAGTTATCCCCCTATGATTACAATCTGTCAAGGTGGTGTCCATTTGCTCAGGGCAACTCGGTTTGGACGCCTTGATGTTCTCCTGGGAGGTGTATTCAACTTCCCTGCACACAAATCTAAGGTCACCCTCAAAAACACT
Source organism: Strongylocentrotus droebachiensis (assembly GCA_035222895.1). Classification (NCBI taxonomy): domain Eukaryota; kingdom Metazoa; phylum Echinodermata; class Echinoidea; order Camarodonta; family Strongylocentrotidae; genus Strongylocentrotus; species Strongylocentrotus droebachiensis. The sequence goes on along the minus strand of JAVYIG010004232.1, from coordinate 139,178 downwards.
CACACACCCACATTTACGCAAAGCACGCTCATCCACACTCACTCACCCAAGCACATTCACACTCACACACATTTACTCACCCACACACATCCACATGCACCCTCACTCATCTCTATGCACTCACACCCACATCCACACTCACACACATCCACCAAAACTGGCACATCCATATGCACAGACACACACACATTTACTCACCCACACACATCCACATGCACTCACACCCACTCAAGCACATTCACACACCCACATTCACTAACCCAATCACACACACCCACATTCATTAACCCACTCACACGCCACATTCACTAACCCACACACATCCACCCACACTGCCTTATTCACATGCACACACACACACACACATCCACATACACACTCACTCATCCACATGCACTCACACCCACTCACTCACGCTACCTGACTTTTGCATCTCTTCAAAGATCTCTACATATAATTTTTCAGAAAAACTGCAACTTTGCAATTCTCTTTAACATACGATTCAAAATTTATTTGGCAATATAAAAAGAAAAACATATCACAATAGAAAACTATACACGCAAGATCATACTTCCTCTTTAAAATGGTCTATTATGCATTAAAGTATTTTCCACATAACCATACAAATAAATGTGCTTCCTAGTTTCTCACACGTCCTTCTTTCATTTCTCTACTCAACTCATCTTTCTTTTATAAACTGATATTTCTGTCTAGACATGAAATATTGAATAATCTGAGAAAATATAGGCAATGGAGTAACAGATCTTATTAATACTCTGAACATTCTGCGCTATCAACCCCACACAGTCACTGTAATGCAAGGACATATGAAAGTTTAATATGAAAAATATCTTAAAAACTGCTTTCATTAATTGTGTCTACAGGTGCAGAACAATATCAACTGCCACATTGTACCACCCCTCTTCCTTTTTTCAGCAAATGCAGGTTTTTTGTACAAAATTTACCTCATTATTTCAGAGAGTATCAATCTTAAAGTTGCTCAAGCGTGGTGTATTAGAGGGCAGCAACCGGACGAACACACAGGAGCGTAATACACATTGGCTCAGGGTTATATAGTGATCGCTAAATTGCCTACTTCATAAACGACTAAATACCCACGCATGAACATCTTCAAACACTTATAATTTCTTTTGGCAATCCAATGGGCTTAAAAAAACTGATAGTATACAAAAAAAGTCATGTGTCCAGGCTATAAATGTTTGAATGGATGATAAGCAGTCAACTCTTACACATAAAAAAAAATGACCATTAATCAAAACTTATTTCTGACATGAATTTAAATAGGTTTGAAGAAAAAAAAGAACTTGAAATAACAAGAAATAAACAATTCCAACATGTACTCCGATAAACAAAAAAATGCAGAATGTGCACAATTCCGTTTCACAAACAAATTTTCCTTTTCCAAATATGCAAATAAGAACTAGCTTTAAAAAAAAAAATCTTTACAATCACGATATCACAAATAATGAAGTAATTAATCCAGCTTATACACAACACATTGTACTTAATTATGTACAGCTCCAAATGCACATTACAGTATGAAAAATAGTTCTTTACAGCCTGAGCTCTATTTGGATTCAGTACCTCAAAATGGATATTTCTTCACAATAACTTTTTGCAATGCTTGCATATTCAAGAGTGAATGTAACTTAAAGACATGATTAACAATATGTTGACAGAATAAAGCAGACATCTGTCTAAAAAACTAAAAGCATACATGCAAATATATATGTACAAGTGAAATTAATCAAGTATAAATGAGACTAACTATACATATACTTGTTAATCTCGCTCCAAAGATATGACGCTGAGCACTTTAGCAGATAGGAAAATGAAATGTTTAGATGTTCTTCAATGTACATACAACACTTTCAGAACTAGTATTATTGACAGTTTTGGAATAATAAGGAAACCTTCCCATTTCAACACCTAAAATCAAACAAAAAATCAAATGCATCAGACAAAGCCATAAAAACAAATGTCTTAAAACTTCCTCCTCACACTATATTTCCTTTGAATTCTGGCCAGACTTTTTATTCATACCCATCCCTTTCCACATTTTATCTCTCTCTGTCTCTATCTCTCTCATTTGCAATCCATCTCTCGTCTCTCACAGTTCGTCTGTCTTGTCTAATTAATCCAGCTTATACACAACACATTGTACTTAATTATGTACAGCTCCAAATGCACATTACAGTATGAAAAATAGTTCTTTGCCTCATCTCTCTCTCTCTCTCTCTCTCTCTCCCTCTCTCACTTTCTCCTCTTTTACTCTGTTTCATCACCCTTGTGACTTCTCTCTCTTCCATCTCCCTTCAAACTTCTCTCTTGCTCTCTCTCTTTCTCTTTGATGTTCCAATAGTCTTTATCTGTTATCACGTAGGTATTTACAGTATGAATCAATAGCATCTAAGCATTCACTGTGGCACTTTGTTTTCTCAGCCTCCAGAACACCATACACATCATGTGTCGATCTAATGACATAACTGAGAATGTCCGGATCGATTGGCTGGAGTCCATCTGACTTAACCGTCTCATCAGAGCTACTGCTGCTATTAATTAACGTATCATCGCCCACCATCTTCCTCAGGACACTTTTGGCAAAATCCCCTCTTGATCTGGCCCTAGTATGGATGTCAATGATGTCTTCATCAGATAAACTCTCCCAGTGTATTTCCTCCTCTATGTTTTCTATCTCACAGTCCTTATTAGTGTCATCATTCCCTGTTGCACTCTGCACCCGCTTTTTTTCAACGTGTCTGCTCTTAAACCTAACATCTTTTGGAACACTCTCGTTCATACTTGCATTTATTGTTCCTTTCCTTGACTTACTCCCACATTTTTTCCAAAACAGGTATCTACAGTGTGCATTAATGCATGTGGTGCATTCTTTAATGCACTTTTTCTTATCAGATTCTTCAATACCATACACATTAAACGTAGTCTCAAACGTGTAACTCATAATATCTGGGTCTATTCTTTTGACGTTTGGTCTTCCAGAGCCTGAATGTGATAACCCAGAGCAGTTTCTATTGACCAGTATCTCATCACCAACAATCTTCCTCACGATACTTTTGGCAAAATCTGCTCTTGATCTGGCCGTAGTATGGATGTCAAGTAGGTATTCATCTGATAAACTCTCCCAGTGTATCTCCTCTTCTACGTTTTCTATCTCACTGTCTTTATCAGTGTCATTCCCTGATGCACTCTGTACCCGCTCTTTCTCAACGTCATGTCTGCTCTCGAATCTTCCATCTTTGGGAACACTCTCCTTCATACTTGCATCCGTTGTTCCTTTCCTTGACCTATTTGTAGAGTTTTTCGCAAACAGGTATCTACAGTGTGAATCTATGCATGTGGTGCATTCTTTAATGCACTTTTTCTTATCACATTCTTTAATACCATACGCATTAAACGTAGACTCACAGATGTAACTCAAAATATCTGGGTCTATTCTTTTGACGTTTGGTCTTCCAGAGTTTGAATGTGCTAACCCAGAGCAGTTACTATTGACCAGTATCTCATCACTAACTATCTTTCGCAAGAAAGCTATAACAAAATTAGTCATTGTTTTCGCACATGACCTAATGCCAATGACTTCTTTGTCAGATAAACGCTGCCATGGTGACCCCTTCACTACGCTTCCTCCTGCAACATCTCGTTTACCTCCTCCTACACTCTCAAAAGCACCCTCTTTCCTTCTTCCCACGTCATTCTTTCTAAAACCCATATCTCCATCTTTTTGTCCAGGACCATTTCTTAGAATCTCTGTTCCCTGAGCCTTTCTTTCACTCATTCCTTCCCTGTTTGACGACTTCTTGGTTTGAGAGTTGGATAGGTATCTACAATGTGAATCAATTGATTGGACACATTCCCGCCGGCATTTTTCCTTTTCATGTTTTTCAACACCATACACATCGTATGTTGTCTCTAGGGCATACTGTAGTATGTCAGGGTCTATCGCTTGCACATTTAGTCTACCTCCTTTCCCCGAGCAGTTGCTGTTCTTCAGAATGTCCCTGTTGATGAACTTTGTCACAACACACTGAGCAAAATATGCCCTCCTTATGCCTCTGCTGTGTAACCCAATGATTTCGCTTTCAGACAATTTTTCCCCTGGAAATTTTCTCTCTGGCCCTACCACCTTCCCATCTATTTTGTTCCTATCTGTAAATCCTAAGACACTGTCATCCTTTTCTTTGTTGCCTTCATTTTGTCTCGAATCCAGTCCTTGATGTCTCGCATCATTCTCATTTCTCACCATCTCTGTTCTCTCTTCATCTGTCCCCTCACTTGATTCTTTCTCATTTCTTCCTATCCTAGACTGCTTCTGTGAGAACTTCCGAAACAGTTCTCCACAGAATGCATCAATATTGTCTACACATTCACGATGGCACTCTTTCTGATCAGATTCATCAGTACCATAGACATCGCATGTTGTCTCCAAGACATACTCCAGAATGTCTGGGTCAATTGCTTTGACTATGGGTCTTCGGGAGCCCAGCTGAGATTTTCTGTAGCAGGTGCTTTTTACCAGAATGTCATCATCAACTAGCTTCCTCAGTACACTCCTTGCAAAATCACCCTTCGAAATAGCCCTTTCATACAGGTGACAGATCACTCCCATAGACAATTTCTCCCACGCCATCCTCTTTTTTGAACAAGCTTTCTCTACATTTGTCGTCACCCTCTCTGAAGATGTTGCCTTTCCTGAAATCTTCTCTTGGCCCAAATCTTCCATGTCTCGTTCTGACACACTGATTCTGGCGACACTTCTGCTATCCTCCTCTCCCATCTTATCTAATCGTACAGAATCTTCATCTATGCTTCTTGCACCTCTCTCGTCTATCCCAAAACCATTATCTCCACTGTCACTGGCACTGTCGTCACCAAGAATGTCCACAAACCCTTCAGCTTCATCATCATCGCTTTCCTCCAAGTATTCATTACCTGTATAATTCTCATCCTCTCCCACATTGACATGTGTTCTATAATCAGTCTCAAGCATTACTCTTCTTACATCCATCTTTCCTCCATCTCTTTCCTTCGGCTGTTCTTCCCGAGCATTGTCCTCTCTTTCTCTCTCCCTATCTCTATTCTTCTGTTGTTCTTCCCGAGCATTGTCCTCTCTCACTCTCTCCCCGTCTCTATTCTCCTGCTGTTCTTCCCTAGCATTGTCCTCTCTTACTCTCTTCCCATCTCTATTCTTCTTCTGTTTGTACCGAGCATTGTCCTTTCTCACTCTCTCCCCATCTCTTTCCTTTGGCTGTTCTTCCCGAGCATTGTCCTCTCTTACTCTCTCTCTATCTCTATTCTTCCACTGTTCTTCCCGAGCATTGTCCTCTCTTACTCTCTCTCTATCTCTATTCTTCTGTTTGTAACGAGCAGTGTCCTCTCTCACTCTCTCCCCATCTCTATTCTTCCACTGTTCTTCCCGAGCATTGCCCTCTCTTACTCTCTCCCTATCTCTATTTTTCTTCCCTGTGAGTTCTTGCAGCATTGATTTAATGTTTCTGATTTCAACCTTCACAACCTTCATATCTACCATCATGCAAGCAAATGCTTTCAGACTCTCTGCAATTTCCTGGAAGTAATCTATCTGTGATTGAGTATCCATATCAATCTCTTTTATCTTCTTCCTCCTATTGGTTTTTTCTTCTTCTTTCTTTGCCTCTCTCCTTCTCTCCTCCTCTATCTCTCTCGTTGCATTCTCCTCTTCATCAAGCAGATCTGATTCATTCCCTTCCTCTGGTTCCTCTATCTGTCTATCTCGTTCTGTTCCATTTCTGCTAAGCCTCTCCAAGTGACTGATCTCTGTTGCGGAATTCTGTGAACACAGAAATGAAACAAACAAAACAAAACAAATCATGAAATTGAGTGTGATGAAACAACATTCACTTATCCACATGTGAAAATCATTACCTGCAAAAATTCACGTCTTTACCATCCTAAAAAAATTCAGTTATATACTGTAGTAAATACAATTATTAAAAAAGTGTTTAAATTCATTCCACATCTTTTTTCTCTTCCCAAAACAAGGCTTTTTTTTTTAAAGGAGCTATTTTTCGCCATTATCACCTAAATCGACATCTGCATTTCGGACTTCAAAGTTTATACGACAGCAATACAAAAAAATAGACTTGAAGGGAAAAGGGAACCTAGCTAAAATCATCAATTGTGATAAAGGTTTGTATGGATGAGCAGTCATAAATGACTCCTTTGTATAGCATTCATATCACCACACATAGTGGATAATAGAAACAAGTAGGCAATAAATCTTCATACAGCAATAAATAATCTTAAATTGCTTGCTGAAAGAGGTGTTGCTTACTTTGACAAGAGCGAGTGGAAATATTCATTCTCTAATCCATATAAGAAGAACCAATCCACATACACAGAACCACCATGACTTGGGTCAAAACTCAAGAATGACAAGACCAAATGATGAGCTCTTTTCCCTCAATAGAGGGACTTTATTCACTCCTCTTAAACTGGGTAACATCATTCTTAGTCTAAATGAGCGTTAACAAGATGTCATAGAGTACCGAAGCTGTGACGTCATAAAAATCTATTTTTAGAATTTCTCAATTTTTTCTTCATATTCCGAAAGAACATCAAAAATAATGTCCAAATGTCGAAAACCAATTGAATATGTTAAATATCGGCTGAGATATGACCATCTGAATAAATATACTCCCCATAGGAACTCAGTGTTATATGCTCTGGCTCCTAATGGTTAGGAGCCAGAGCATATAACACTGAGCTCCCATAGGACATATATTCATTCAGATGGTCATATCTCAGCCAATACTTAACATATTCAATTGGTTTTCGACATTTGGACATTATTTTTGGTGTTCTTTCGGAATATGAAGAAAAAATTGAGAAATTCTAAAAATAGATTTTTGATGACGTCACACTTCTCCACTCTATAGAGTCCCGAAGTGTGATGTCATACTGACCAAGTTGTCAAGGTTGCTCGTTCTGAACATTTTTGTGCTAAACAATGGTGTAGTGATCACACTAACGCCAAACACTGAATTTACCATTTCAGCACATTGCTTGAATGATTTTGTGGTGAACCTCATGTGCAGGCTCGGTTGTTTAAAACCAGTAACCTGGACGATGAGCGAGTATGACACTAGCACTTCAATACTCTATAGTGCAAAGTTTATATGACACAATAGAAAGATAAAAAAATCAAGGGCCAGACTGAGACTAATATTTAGAAAGTACCTACTCTAAAAATAAAAACCTAATTTATTATACCGATTGCCTTCCACATAACGAGTATTGCAGTTTTTTGTGTCATGTTCAATGGCCCCTTTAACCACAAATCAATGTGCCATCAAGCCTGAACCTCCCCTGATCTCCCAGAAGGCATTATACCCCTGAACACAAATGTATGCTGTTGTCAGGCAGTGTACAAATACTTTTACGTTTTCAATTAAATTAAATCAATGTTATATTTTATAAACAATTATTTAGAATGGATTCTGCCTTTACCCGTCTTTTTAGCTCAAAGTCTTTCCAATGGCGAATGTACTAGAGCGATATGATGAACAGCCTGAAAGAAAATATGAAACGATTAGACCAATTCCACCAAAGTATCATTCATAATCCTTACAAAAATAATGAACATTACCTATTAGGAGAAGATGGAAAAAACAAACCAGGAGTTGCTATCTTATATATGCCATACATTAAGTTCCCCTTTGCAATTTGTGAAATTATGCCTAAAGAGTAAAAAAAAAGTGATGAAATATATTGTTAGAATTTCCAAGTACATGTACAAAGATCTGTTTGTAAAGTTTTTAAAGAAGACATTTTTGGCACTTGCAAGTTGTGACACTGAATGTTTTACTGTTTATTTCACAGTAAAGTTATAGTAGTCTACTGCAGACAACTTTATGTCAAATTAATCTTTAATATTAAAACACTGAATTATGCTACTATTTCATATAGTAATTCAGGTATATAATATGAACAGCTACTCAAGTCAGGAAAAAATACAGTCAATGCATGTATGTACACCAACCTGTCAGCTTAGATCCCACTAGTATCAGACAAGTGCTAAATACGGGTGTCTGCCTTTGCTTGATGTAAAAACTTGCAAATATACCTTAAATAAGACAAAGCACTCACCTGTATGTTTTATCATTGGTAGCGATATCTCCTTGTGAACTTTATAATCACATCTGTGGCATTGCTGCGATGTCTGTATTGTGGGCAAGTATTCTTTATGCTATACGTTTAGTATTTGTATAACTTACCCGGTAATCAAAATCATTGTTTTAATGTAATTTTCACTATATGGGTAAAAATACAAAGTTGCCATACATGTAGTTGACAAATGAAGATAAAGTAGGACAAAGTAAGATGACTAGCCAGGGGTGATAGGGCAGTTGCCCCCCCCCCCCCACCCCCAAGACAAAAAAAAAGAAGAAAAAGTGAGAGAATAGACAAGAAAAATCTCAAATCAGTGCTAAGCGCCACTTATCTTTTTCTTCATATTTGATTAACGTTAATCTCCGTGTACAAGACACACCTTTTTCCCGCCGAAAATAAAATTGAAAGTCGGGGGTGTGTCTTATACACAGGTACAAAAACAAATATATAATTAAGTGTCGATTGATGCCCCTCCACCTGCACTGTGCCTGGCAATGTCTCCCAGCTCAGTCATACAAGGTGTGTCAGGGGCGGATCTAGCTTTTTGCTAAGGGGGGGGTTTGACCAAAATAATGACGATGCGGAGCATCGTCCACGAGCCGCGAAGCGGCGAGCCGATTTTTTGGGGGGTGTTTATTTGAACCCCGTAAGTGATGTTTTCCTGGCATCTATTAACACAATGGAGACCATAAAAAGCAGTGCATGATAACGTCTTTTTAAATCAAGTAACAGTTTAATACATAGTTATATCCAGAGTTATCATGTGTTTCTTTCTTTTTTTCTTTCTTTTTTTCTTTTTTTTTCCTTTTTTTTTTGGGGGGGGGGCCGCCCAAGGGGGGGTTGCAATCCCCCCAACCCCCCCCCCCCTGGATCCGCCACTGTGTGTTGACTCACCACTCGCACCCTTACAGTAAAGATACTGTACATGTAGGAAGTTATTTAAAGTGGCCAGTAATACTGTACTACATTATATAATCTGTAATCCAGGTTACAAAGTTGCAACATTAATGTACTGTCACTATTTGTCTCCTGGGTTGTAGTGATGGCACAGCATCGAACTGTAGGATCGAACTAAAACAACACTACCTGTATGGCCGGATTTCTGTTTGGACCTAGAGGAAAATTTGTCTGTCATCTTTAGTTTTAAAAATGAGCGTTGATTTATGCCTCCTCTACCTGCACTGTGCCTGGCAATGTCTCAGAGCTCAGTCATACAAGGTGTGTTGACTCACCACTTGCACCCATAAAGTCAGAGTAAGATACTGTAGGAAGTTATTTGAAGTGGCACAGTAAAACTTACTTGATTAATCTGTAATCCAGGTAAATAAGTTGCAACAGTAATGTACTATCACTATTTGTCACCTGGGTTATAGTGATGGCACAGCATCGAACTGTAGGATCGAACTACAACAACACTACCTGTATGGCCAGATATCTGTTTGGAAAATTTGCCTGTCATCTTTAGTTTTAAAAATGACATTGTTACTATTATTTAGCACCTTCAACTGCAACTCGCAGTAAAATAAAGGTCCTTCCCCGCATGCATTTTTGAACACGGATCTGGTTTACTGCCATACATGTCATGTGGTGTTCAAGATATACCTCAGAATGTCTGGATCAATTGGTGGGGCATGGGATTTTTAAATATTTTTGTTTGCCCCGAAAATAGGGGTGCGTCTGATACACAGAGATTTACGGTAAACATTAGACTGCTTCCTCTCAATGAATTGCCTCCCTAAGAAGCACTGCCCCTGCCCCCCCCCCCCTCTCTCTCTTTCTCTATATCCCTCTCTTCCTTCCACTCTCTCCCTCATTCCCACCTTCGCTCTCCTTCCAAATATCCCTAAACGCTCTCTATAATCTCCCCCCCCCCCCCCCACAGCAAAGCATTGTTATGTGTTCAAAATTCCCATTCCCATTAATAAAATGTGGTAATTCATTAAAACACATTGGCAACCATCGTTGAATATCTTAAATTTGTATGCAAATACAAAAGAGGACCAACTAATTTACGCTGAATTTTGGGGGTTCCATGCCGGTATACTACATGTATAATACCCGGTTCCTACATTACCCCTGTATAGAAACATTTACAAACTGTTAAATGTTCCTTTAAATGACAGAAATAACCAACAAGCTGTAAGTTTAAGAAATGCACTTTTTCATTTTATTGAATACCCAATATAGTTACAACAAACAGCAGTAGAATACTTTCCCTACTCGCAATGACACAAACATGTTTGTAACTTTGTAGTTCTGCTAATAGTTTTATTATACAATGATTCAACAAAAATATACATTGGAACTAACTGCTCTCTAGCTCTGGAAATATGAAGTATGAATGTGACATATTACAATTGTATATTTATAACTGCCCAACACAATTTCAATTTTTCTTTTAAAAATCCTTCAGAAATAAGCTTTACCAAAATGGGGAATATTACAGTGGACTCTACTCAATTACACTGTTGACTATGAAGTTGCAATAATTCTTCATACCTCTTTTCATGAATTGATTGTGACAATATGGTTTATTCTTGATAGGTAAGTACATGTAGTTCATATCTTCTCAGAACTTTATCGATTAACCTCTATGACTCTTTAGATTAATCAATAAAGTTCTGAGGCAATATAAACTTCATCTATCAAGAATAAACCACATTGTAGCAATCACTTCATGAAAAGAGTACATGAAAAAAGTTGATGAAAGAATATTCCAACTTTATGGGCAACCCTGTGGATACTTGATATAGGGCACATTTCCACGAAATAACTCAAGCTTCTGTTATTTGAGCTTACAAGTTTGAACAAGTAAATTTTTGTGATACTACTGGAACTGCGAAGAGCAATACTCCTTAGAATATCAAGTAAAAAATATATTTTTTACTACAATTATCCTTGTGTTACATTTTATTATCAACAAAATAATAACACACTAAAAGAACAGAAAATTCATCATACAAATATAAGTAATTACAAATTGGAAGTATGTATAGAATATTGAAATCAATAACAAATATGATAAGCAAATTACGTGCTGACATTTTTTGTAATAGAACATAATGTAACAAACTCTTATATCTTGTGTAGTACTTGCAAATATATCCGCAAATTTCACATGGCAGTATTAATTTTAAAAACTAAAACAATATAGTATCAACATTTAAAAAAAATCTACACTACCACACAAAGACTTATTTGCCTGCAGACTATGCTTTTTCCCATGTGTCAGTGTACGGCAAGAAATTCAATAAATATTAACAACATATTACATGTGCAGGTCTATACAGTGTGAGTCAAAAAAAACTTTACACCTAGAAAAATGCTAATAATTTTAAGAATCATTTATGAAAAGTAAATTATTATACACCATATGAAAGAGTGTTTCATCCCAAATCGTTTGGTACCATTTTGGATGGTATGTGTTCACGCTTGGATAAATAGGAGGCATTGTTTGCGAGAGTGCAAAAATCGACTTGCGCCAAATAATGCTTATGTGATGTTTGAATAAAACAATTAGGATTTCGGTATTAATTCGGTCTTTGCAGATCCAAATAACATCCCCACCAAAATTAATCATGTCACACATATCAAAACACACACAGAGTCACACTCAATAAGTCACACAAACACACGCACACACTCGCACATACACACACACACACACACACTCGCATAGCAAATTTAGATGTGACAGTTTGGATCGGCCTTCTTGGAAATGGAAGTCTTCTTGGACCCTTCTTCTTTGAACAGACAGTGAATGGGGAGCGCTATCTAAGAATGATAGATGATCAGGTTGTCCCGGCTCTGGATCAGATGGCACGATTTAGGCGTCAGAGAAACGGTCCTTTCAGGCACCTTTGGTGGGCACAAGATGGTGCCCCTGCTCACAGGACAAGGATTGTGATGACCAGGTTGAGAGAACTCTTCGGGAACAGGATCATCGCTCTGAACGAACCAGTGGAGTGGCCACGTCGATCCCCGGACCTAAAAACGCTTGATTTTTTCGTCTGGGGTTACCTCAAGTCTCGGGTGTACCAGTGCCCACCTGCGAACCTCAACAACCTACGAGAGAGGATCAGGATTGAGAGCGAAGCACTTGGGAGAGACAGGCGCATGCTTCGTCGAGTGTTTCAGGAGATGCTCCATCGCGCTAGAAAGTGCATCGAAAGGGACGGAGGTCATATCGAGGAGTAGATGAACGGACAGTTACTTGCTGGTCACAAATGAAGCTTCAAAGGATCCATGATGATAAGCATTTGAATTAACATTATCATCATAATTATGATGATCGTTAACAATTTGAAGATCAAGTAAATAATAAAGTATTTTACTCCAAATGAACACCATTATCATATGTTTGTGTGTGTGCGCGTGTGTGTGGGTGGGTGTATTAGTGTGTGTGTTTCATATGTGCATGTGCGTGTGTGTGTGTGTGACTTTGCTACTGAAAAAAACATCTGCAATGCATCTCATTTCATACATTCAATTCATTCTCTCACTTTAATACTTTGGCGCAATTCGATTTTTGCACTCTCGCAAACAATACCTCCTGTTCATCCAAGCGTGAACACATACCATCCAAAAATGGTACCAAATGATTCAGGATAAAACACTCTTTCATATGATGTATAATACTTCACTGTTCAGAAATTATTTTTTAAATTATTAGTAATTTCCTAGGTGTAAAGTTTTTTTTGACTCACACTGTATAGCTACAAAGGAATATTAACCAGAGAAATATTATATGCTTTGCAATCTGATCCACATTCGCACTCTGCTTTGTTAAGTATACATGTAGCAGTTTAGAATTTTCTAAAAGGTTTTAATGAATTGGCTCCTGAAGCTGCATCAATATATTATATTGATATTCGGTTTTCCTCTGATAAACTATCAGACAAATGAAATTGTAAATAAAATAATAAATGAGAATGAAAATTGCAAAATGCAAACAAATGACTGAATTGTAAAAATTCCATGCTGCATTGCCAATTTGGACACTTCCATGCTAAGTTTCAATTCACTTGTTTTCTCTGCTCATGAATTATGTGTGATTCCTTCTTGATCAAAAGATAATGGAATGTAGCCATTAAAAAAAAAAATTAACTGCTATGGGTTAAAGCACGATTTCTCATACTTTTGTTACTGTGTACATTATGTAAATATGTCCAGTCTTGACAAAAGACTGAAATGTTTGAAGAAAAATAAATGATGCCCCTCAAAATTTGATGGAAAATTACACAGGCTAATTAAACAGAATTAACAATGCCAATGTTCGATACAAGAATCCTCCATGTACAACTGTAATTTTTACCATAAAGTATTAAGCTAGAGGAGTATTAAAATGCAAAGAAATAATGTAACATTTTCACACCAAGATATGTATAATCTTGCTTTCTACAACATTTTGTTATCATTTTTTTTCTTTCTGGCATTTTTGACAGTTAAAACGTGCCTTTTTATCATACAAGAAGATAAAAAAATTAAACTGAAAAATGTTATAATCTGAAAATGTGATAATTGTCTACAGAATCAGATAGACAGAGTACAGGTTCATGTACCGGTACTTTTAAAACAAGACAAAGAATAAGAAAGATTGGTTCCCTCCTGTTAAAAAAATCGCTCCCTTGTGACATAGCAAAAATCCTCTTTTCTGATTTAGCACATGAGCGGATGTAAAAATGTCTTCACGGTAGTTATTACTAAATGTAAGTACCGGTGCTGAAATTTGTTATTCCTTCCCTATAGACTCTCGTCTTTATTGATTGAGCCAATCGTCTAAATTTTCTCTCCATCATCGTTCTCCCTTCCCTTCACTTTCATCATCACCATTTCCATTGCATTCATCTAAACTCAGACATTTTCAAAATCAAAATCAGAATCAGAACCTTCTTCTTCTTCATCTTCTTCCTCCTCCTCTTCTTCATCTTCCATGGATGTCCTCCACCCACCCATCATCAGCATCACTATCATTCATTACAGACTCCTTTTTATTCTGTATTTTTCCAGCCACAGCTCGCGCATCTCCTACTTTCTCTAGCTTCTTTCTTGTTAGACGATGCAGTTCCCGGCAATATGAATCAATGTAAGTGGTGCATTGGCGTTTGCATATATTTCTCTCCGCTTCAGCCACATGATATGTACGATATGTTGTGTCCAGAACATATCTAAGAATGTTAGGGTCGATTACTTGGACGTTGGATCTCATTGCTCCGCTCTTCCCAGCGCAGCTGCTATTCATCAGAACGTCATTGCTTATGAACTTGCTCAAGAGCCGCCTAGCGAAACAGGTCCGGTTACTAGATTTATCATGCAAGATCCAGATCTCCTTTTGAGACAATGGATTTTCAGGACCTACGACTCCCCTACTCCTTTTCTTTTCAACAGTACTCTCATTCTCATCCGTTTCCCCCTGTTTTCTTTCAAGATTAGGGTCTGCCATGTTGGACAGTAATCTGCAGTACGCATCAACATGCCTCACACATTCTCGGAAACAATTTTCCTTGTCAGATTCTTCAACACCATACATGTCATACGTGGTGTTCAAAATATACCTCAAAATGTCTGGATCAATTGGTTGGGCATGGGATCTCTTACCCAATGCTGTCGAGCTCCAACTCCAGGTACTTTTTTTCAAAATGCCATCATCCAGCATATTTGTAAGAACAAATTCGGCAAAGTGCCCCCTTGTTTTGGCCTTAGCCCGTATTTTGATGATAGAGTCTTCAGATAAAGGCTCCCAGTATTGACTCTTTGTACCATGAACTCCTACTTCATCTCCTGTCTTATCTTCATTAATAAAACCACTTTCTTCCCCAGCATCTTTCCTTACACTGCACTTCGAAATACCAGGACCTACTGCCCTACTACTTTGAGCTTCTCTGCCCTCACCCATCCCATCCTTGTCTCTGTCCACACTAACATCATGATTCAAGTCGAACCGTCTGCTCAGGTCAATGATGTCATCCTGAGATAAATTATCCAATGGTTTTCCTTTGATTGCATTCACTACCTCCTCGTCTCTTCTGCCCTCACTTCCCTTACTCCAAGATTCAACCTCCATCCTCGCATCATTTTCATCTTTATCTTCCCTTGGGCTGTACCCAGTACACTTATTTTCAGAACCACTGTCAGTCTCCATTAGTTTCTCTTCCTCTACTTTTACTACTACATAATCTCTTTGGTCATTATTTTCACCCCTTGGAGGATCATTTGCCATCCTACCTTCACTTTCATTTGGACTATACCCAACACACTTATCTCCAGAATCATCATCACTCTCTAACATCCTTTCTCCCCCTACGTTCCCTACTTCTACTCTTTCTTCATCACTTCCATCACTCATTGGATCGTGTTCCATCATGTCATTAGCTTCACCAGGACTGTACAAACCATGCTCATCATCATTGTCTGTCTCCACTTTAACACTATATAGCGAGTCCCCGCTTCTCTCCGGTGTACATCTATCATGACGGGTTTGATGGATATCCTTTCCTTCATTTATACCTTCTCCATCCGCTCCATTTCCAGACTTCCCCTTCATGGATTTTCTAAATAGGTCTCTGCAATATGCATTGATGCTAATGAAACATTCCTGGATGCACTTTTCCTTCTCAAGTTCATTAATGGCAAACACATTAATTGTCTTCTCTAGTGCGTAATTCAGGGTGCCTTGATCGATCCGTTGGACTGGGGGTCTACTGCATATGTAGTCCTCCCAAGATCTCACTCCAGAACAGCTACTATTTATCAGAATGTCATCACTCACAAGCTTCGTCATGAGACATTTGGCAAAGTATTCACTTGTTTTTGCTCGTGTGGCTATGCTGCTGATCTCATAATCGGACAACCTTTCCCAGGGTAATCTAGCCCCTGCACCCTTCTCCACCCTTTTTCTTCGCTGTTCGAACTGATTCCTGCAATGTGCATTTATAAGCCTGATGCATTCCTCATCGCATCCCTTCTTATTAGATTCATCAATACCAAAGGTATCATATGTCAGCTCTAAAACATCATGAAGAATGATAGGGTTAATCGGAAGGACAGCTCTTCTTCCAGTATCTTGAGGATATCTCGCAAAGCAACTGCTAACTGCTAGCACATCATTGCCAACTAGCTTTGTCAAGATAGTTCTTGCAAATGTTCCCCATGACCAACCCGCAGCGTCACTCCACTCATCAGCAATTTCTTTTTCCGACAGCTTTTCCCATTGTAGTTTCTCCTCTGTCCCTCCTCCCTTCCGAACATCACTCTCTACCCTTGTCCCATCTTCATCCTTTTTGAAGCTGGTGTCTCCATCTCTAAAGTTCTTGCCTTTCTTCGGTGACTCATTTCTATCTGCTTCATTTTTGGATTGCCTCATCCTCACCTTGGCATGCAGGCGTCTACAGTAGGCATCCATGCATTCAACACACTCACGGTGACAATCCTTCTTCATCAATACATCCACATCAAATATACCATACGTCGTCTCCAAAACATACTTCACAATGTCTGGGTCAATCGGTGTGATCTTCTTTCTTGAGCAATCACAACGATATCTGCCATAGCAGTTGCTGTGCACCAAAATATCATCGCTGACAAGCTTCTTCAAGATATTTCTCGCAAACTTGGCAGTTGATTTTAAGAAAATCCGTCTGCGAATGATGGTAATCTCTGCTTCAGACAACCTACTATTTACACTTCTTCCTTTACCATTAGCCACCTTTCCAACTCCTGAATCATTATTCCTTGGTGACCTAGTTCTTTCTGATTCTAATCCCACATTCTCCTCTGTCCTATCTGTCATGCTTTTAGACTCCTTTGCCATTTGCCTCGAAAGCACGCCCCTACAATAAGAATCTTCCCTATCTGTCCCCATCTGCCCTCCATCCCTTACACTATCATCATCTTTCGCTTTCTCTCTTCTCCTCTCCATCACCATCTTCTTCTTCTTCCCTGTCAGTTCTTGCAACATACCTTTCATGGTTTTCATTTCCAGTCTCATTAGCTTCACATGTACCATTATACTTGAAAATGCCTTAAGGCTCTCTACCATTATACTTGAAAATGCCTTAAGGCTCTCCGCAATTTCCTGGAAGAATTCATTAGATGGTGAGGTATCCTTCTCGATCACTAATGTCTTCTCCAGCTTCTCAGCTCGTTCTCTTTCTTTCTCCAACTCCATCTGCATCTCCTCCAGTTTCTCTTGGTAAGCTCTGTCCACATCCTCATGGTAACCGTCTTCCAGTTTCTCCTCGCTTTCATCCTCCAATGCACTTTCTGATGATCCTTCACTTGCTATCGAATCCATCATCGTTGATGTGCTGGCTTTCAATTCCTACAATATGAAAAAGTAAAGAAAGAGAAAATAAAGAATAGGCAACATTTGATCTATAAGATATTTTTATTACAAAATTTGAGATGGTATATACACTTTAACTATCAAGAGAGAAGAGTGTCTCTTTGTCACTTTAGTCTCTTTCGTCCTCATTTTTAAAGAAAAGAGAAGAGCCTATCAGAAGTATACTTCTTTGTCACAATAATCTCACAAAATTCTAAGAGAGAGAGCAGTTATCAATTTCCTTGAATACAAAGTTTTGCATTAGTGATCATCACTGATAAATATATGAATAAGACAGTTTCAGAAATGTTTGGCGACTACAAGTACAAGCATAATTTAGGAAGATCCATACAATTCCATTCATAACATGCAAGACTTTCTAGCTGCAACTATGCATCTCTCAAGATCTAAATCAAACATTCACAAACAGTGAACGGCACAGCTTTTGCTCAGCCAATGATAAAAAAGAATAACAACATAAAGCAACAATACTCCTTTCCCTCATTCTGAAGTACTTTATTCAGTCTAAGTCAGATCAAATGACATTGCTCTCTACAAATTCTGTTTATGAATAGTTTTGATGAAATATTGCAGAAGATCAAAAAGACATGAAACGAAAGACAGGGTCAAATATCTTCCTCTCAGAAAAAAAATGTATATGGTTTAGAACTCATTTAAGTTTTTCAAATTAACAGTCAATATAAATTAGAAGTGCGATGTATTACACAATGACAGAAGTAATCATTATGGTGTAAATTTTCATTCACACAGTTTTAGATAAATTGATAATTGATGTCCATCCTACAAACAGCATTAAACTGGTAATGAATCAATTCCACATTCTCTTAAAAAGATTTAGTCTTTACCAGGTGGTAATTATGTGAATCTCAAGTTGAAAGTGTCTGCTGTGCAAGCTGCCTTCCCAGTTGAAGGCAAAGCCTTTCAATGATGTATGGACAGTTGAGTCGGATGTTTAAATATGTACAAGGAACCTGAAAAGAAAAGATGAAAGATGAATAAGCACTTCTGTCAATATTTTACTTTTAAAAAAAATACAAAAATATATGTACCTGACTACCTGTACAGGGTAAGTGTATCAGTTGATTAAAATAAGAGCTACAATTCAGTAGAGAAAATATTTTTGGATTTTTAGTTTGGTAGAAGAAAAAAAGTGATACCGAGCAGGCAAGGCACAAATCAGCATCTTGTTCATTTAAAATAGAGCTATTTGGCACTTTCATGTGTTTGCATGCTTGATATTGTCTGGTAACAGCCAATCACAGATTTTGTGAATTTGAAGACAACAAATCACAAATTAGTCCATCTTTCAAGAAAATAATTTTTAAAGGGGGGGGGGGGGGGTGTTTCACAAAAATTGTAAGTTGAACTTATCTCCAAGTTGGACTCAATAATTATGGAAAGCAGTTAGCATCTATGAAGATATTTTGTAAAAGTGATTTTAAAGGCATAAAATGTTGAATTAAATCATTCATATTTTCTATTATCAAGGAGATTTCATGTTCTTGATGTGGAGTTTATGAAAAGTCTAAAATACTTGTGATTTTTTGCTGTTTAATATATTTTATTTTTAGGCTACAAATGGCTCTCCATAATTTTTAAGTCCAACTTAGAGTTAAGATCAAACCAATAAGAAGTATGTGAAAATTAAACATTAAGAAACCTGTTATAGGCAACACAGACTTTTGGTATGGGGTCTTGAATTTGGTTCAAATCGGAAGCATTTACGATCCTACAATATTCAGTAATCGTTGTCCCGGTTGAAATAGAGTCTAAAGTTATGAAATTGTAAATAATAAACTTTTTGTTGTATAGCTCCCTCTCAAGGTCAAGATATTAAACTATAAAACAATGTTTCTAGACTAAAATCGATCGATTAGCTATTCCTGTTTGGAAATTATGTATCACAACTACAAATTCTGAGATTTTCATGGTGACAGCCACCATTGTACAGCCGTAGGCGCTATTTGAAATTTATCCAGATTTACCGGGAGCACCAGTAAATTTTCATTTTCAATTTTTCTTGAAAGCAGAAGTGTTTTAGGGACCAAATTTTCTAGTGCTTATAATACATCCACAGGGTCAGCCAAATTGTAAAGAATCACTTTCCACCCAATTTTTAAAATTTCCGAAAACTTTGTATTGCCTTTAAAAGCTACATTAAAAATACAGTCATAACTGTCTTGGTGGCTACCTCTCTATAAAGGCCACCTGTCTAAAGTGGCCATGTAATTGGTTTCACTTAAGAGAGAAGTGTGTCTCAGAACTATTGTGTCGAAAGGTCACCCGTCTACAGTGGGACACTTTCTGTTTAACCAAGATTGCTCAATGAAAACAAGACAAGTGGTTTCTATTCACAGGTTCCTTTAGTAAATGCTTAAGAAACCATTTTCAAAGTAAATGAAAGATTTGATCTTTATAGACAGGTGGTGTTTCTATACATGTGGTCACTACAGCAGGTTTTACTGTTGTTAAAAGACTGTATTAAACACTCACCTTAGTTGCCTTATCCTCAGAGATGATTTCGTTGTTGTAGGATAGGTGTTTACACGAAGCCCAGCTCTGCAGATGGAAAATCTGCAATTCTTCTAAAAGTTTTATCAGTCCACTGTACAATGTACATCTTCAAAATTAGTTCATGATTTGGGGCTTACCAACAAATGATTTCTAGCATTTCTCTTGTATTTAGTTCATACATGTATGACATTAGGAATAACTTCAATTATGTTTCACTTTCAAACATAAGTCAGTTCAAGTTCAAGTTCACAATGATTCTTTCAAAGCTGATCTTTGACTGCATTGCCCAAAATCGGCTTGGTTCCATTAATCCCCACTTGATCCCAACTTCACAAGCTCATTATTTCATGTTGACTTTTGTTAATTCTAATCATTATTAGCATATAAGGAGATGCATAAGACCAGCGCTTGATTGCGATGTGTGGACAGTATTCTTTAAGGAAAACAGTGCAACAGGACTATTCAATCCGCTCCATGGTACCATTCTTACTCTCTCTTTTTTCTATGATTGTGGCCTTTGAGGAAAAAAGAGCAAGAGTAACGGTCAAACTGTCATACATGTAGTTGACAAATGAAGATAAAAAAGAATAAAGATGTGTAGCCAAGGGTGATGGGGCAGTTGCCCCCCCCCCCCACTCCCCAAAGAAAAAAACAAGAGGAAAAGAGGAAAAAGTGAGAGAATAGCAAGAAAAAGTCAACACTCTAAAATGAGTGGTAAGTGCCACTTATCAATTTCTTAAAATTTGTTTACACATTTTATAGTCAGCTTCCTCTCAATGCATTGCCTCCAGAAGAAGCACTATCACACCCCCCCCCCCCCCCTTCTCTCTCTCTCTCTTGATCCCTCTCTCATTCCCACCTTATCTCTCCTTCAAAATATCCCTAAACCCTCTCTATCATCTCCTTCCCCCCTCCCCCTATAGCAAGGCATTAATACCGCAAATTTCTGTGTATAAGACGCACTTTTGTCCCGCCATCATTTTTTTTTTAAGTGTCGATTTATGCCCCCTCCACCTGCACTGTACCTGGCAATGTCTCCCAGCTCAGTCATACAAGGTGTGTTGACTCACCACTCGCACCAATACAGTCACAGTAAGATACTGTAGGAAGTTATTTGAAGTGGCACAATAAAACTATACTAGATTATATAATCTGTCATCCAGGTTACAAAGTTGCAACAGTAATGTACTGTCACTATTTGTCACCTGGGTTATAGTGATGGCTCAGCATCGAACTGTAGGATCAAACTAAAACAACACTACCTGTATGGCCGGATTTCTGTTTGTCCGTCATCTTCAGTTTAAAAAATGACATTGTTACCAGTACTATTATTTGTGACAAGTTCACAAGAACAAATTGGCGCCTTCAACTGCACCACGCAGTAAAATAAAGGTCCTTTCCCGCGTGCATTTTTTAACACGGATCTGGCTTGCTGCCTACATAGTCTGCAAATTTCTTTTCTTCTTTTTACCTTTTTTGCCCCCCAAAATAGAGGGGGGGTCTTATACACAGAGATTTACGGTAAGTGTTCAAAATTCCCATATATCTTTTAAAAATATCAACACAGGTTCTTTCTGTCACTACTTTTATAAAATGTGGTAAATCATAACACATTGGCAAGGCATAGTTGAATATCTCTAATTTGTATGCAAATACAAAAGAGGACCAAGTAATTTGCAAGTTGTAAGTTTAAGAAATGCACTTTATCTTTTTATTGAATATCCATTATAGTTACAACAAACAGCAGTAGAAAACTTTCCCTACTCGCAATGACACAGACATGTTTGTACTTCTGCTAATACGTTTATTATACAGTGATTCAACAAATATACATTGGAACTTGCTGCTCTCTAGCTCTGAAAATATGAAGTAGGAATGTGATATAAATTTACAAATGTATTCCCAACACAATCTCACTTTTTCTTTTGAAGTTGCAATAATTCTTCATATCTGTTTTCACGAAGTGATTGTGACAATGTATGGTTTATTCTTCAAAAGGTACATACATGAACATGTAGTTCATATCTTCTCAGAACTTTATCGATTAATCTCTTTAGATTAATCAATAAAGTTCTGAGACGATATGAACTGCATCTATCAAGAATAAACCACATTTTAGCAATCACTTTATGAAAAGAGTTCATGAAAAGAGTTAATGAAAGAATGTTCCAACTTTATGGGCAAACCTGTGGGTACTTGATATAAGGCACATTTCCACAAAATAACTTGAGCTTCTGTTATCTCGAGCTTACAAGTTTGAACAAGTATATTGTTGTGAAACTACTGGAACTGCGAGAAGCAATACTCCAGAAAGTATCTTGTAAAATTAACTTTCTTGCTACAATTGTCCTTGTTACAATTCATTATCAACAAAATAATGACACACTAAAAGAGCACAAAATTCATCATTCAAATATGAGTTATTACAAAATGGATGTAGAGAATATTGAATTTAATAACAAATGTGATAAAGCAAATTACATCCTGATATTTTTTCTAATAGAACATAATGAAACAAACTCTTATATCTTGAGTAGTACTTGCAAATATGTGCACCAATTTCACATGACAGTATTGATTTTAAAAACTAAAACAAAATAATATCAACATTTATAAAAATCTACACTACCACACAAAGACTTATTTGCCTGCAGACTATGCTCTTTCCCATGTGTCAGTGTACGGCAAGAAATTCAATAAATATTTACAACATACTGTATGACATGTACAGGTCTACATAGCTATGAAGGAACATTAACCAGAGAAATATTATGCTTTGCAATCTGATCCACATTCGTACTCTGCCTTGTTAAACATAGCAGTTTAGAATTTTCTAAAAGGTTTTAATTGGCTCCTGAAGCTGCATTAAGGTTTTCCAATGACAAACTATCAGGCAAATAAAATTGTATATTAAATAAACTAATGAGAATGAAAATTGCAAAATGCAAAAAAATAAGTCAATTGTTTAATAAAATGCTGCATTGCCAATTTGAAAACTTCCATTTTTAATTCACCGGTCTTATTCATAAATGAAACAATGCACTGAATGAGAAATGAAGTCATGTTTTTCAGTGATTTAGTTCTCTCTGCTCATGAATTATGTGTAAATCCTTCCTGATCAAAAGATAATAGAATGTAGCCATGAAAAACATTTTAACTGCTATGGGTTTAAGCATGATTTCTCATACTTTTGTTACTGTGTACATTATGTAAATATGTCCAGTCTTGACAAAAGACTGAAATGATTGAAGAAAAAAATGATGCCCCTCAAAATTTGATGGAAAATTACACAGGCTCAATAAACAGAATTATCAATCCCAATTTTTGATACAAGAATCCTTCATGTATACAAGAACCCTGCATGTACAAGTACAAATGTAAGCTTTACCATAAAGTACAAAAAACAAAAACAATATTAAGCTAGAGTAATTGCAAAGAAATAATGTAACATTGTCACACAAATATAGCTGTATGTAGGAGCTTGCTTTCTATAACATTATGTTATCACTTTTTTCTTTCTGGCATTTTTTAGAGTTACAAAGTGCCTTTTTATCAGACAAGAAGATAAACAAATTAACCTTTAAAATGTTATAATCTAAAAATGCCATTTATTGTCCACGGAATCAGATAGGCAGTGTACAGGTTCATGTACATCAAAGCTGTACACTGTGAATACAAGAATCATTAAAGCAAATATCTTTACCCCAGACACTGATGTAATGGAAGTTTCAGGACACACTTAAACAAGAAAAGAAATAACAAAAGATTGGTTCCCTCCTGTTAAAAAAATCGCTCCCTCATGACATAGCAAAAATACTTGTTTCCGATTTAGCACATGAGCGGATGTAAATAATGTCAACACAGTAGTTATTACTAACTACTGAAATTTTTATTCCTTCTCTATAGACTCTCGTCTTTATTGATCAAACCAATCATCTTAATCTTCTCTCCCTCATCGTACTCCCTTTCCTTTCACCATTTCCATTTTATTCATCTAAATTCATCAGACATTTTCAAAATCTAAATCAGAATCAGAATCAGAATCAGAATCTGAATCAGAATCTTCTTCTTCCTCCTCTTCTTCTTCCTCCTCTTCTTCCTCCTCTTCCTTTTCTTCATCTTCACTAAGACTGTACTCCAACAACCCATCATCAGCATCACTATCATTCATTACAGACTCCTTCTTATTCTGTATTTTTCCATCCACAGCTCTCGCGTCTCCTACTTTTTCTAGCTTCTGTCTTGTTTGACGATACAGACCCCCACAATATCTATTAATGTAAATGGTGCATTCATTTTTGCATATCACCCTGGTTGCTTCAGGCACATGATATATACAATATGTTGTGTCCAGAACATATTTTAGTATGCTAGGATCGATTGCTTGGACGTTGGATCTCTTAGATGCTTGTAGGGTCTTCCCAGAGCAGTTGCTATTCATCAGAACGTCATTGCTTATGCACTTGCTCAAGAGCCGCCTAGCGAAACAGGCCCGGTTACTAGATTTATCATGCAAGATCCAGAGCTCCTTTGTAGACAATGGATTACCAGGACCTACTTTAGGCTCTTCCATATAGGACAGTAATCTGATGTACGAATCAACATGACTCGCACATTCTCGTTCACAAATTTCCTTGTCAGATTCTTCAACACTGTACATGTCATATGTGGTGTTCAAGATATACCTCAGAATGTCTGGATCAATTGGTTGGACATGGGTTCTCTTACCCAATGCTGCTCCCACACTCCAGATACTTTTTCCCAGAATGGCATTATCCAGGATATTTGTAAGGACAATTTTGGCAAAGTTCCCCCTTGATTTGGACTTAGCCCGTATTTTGATGATGATGTCTTCAGATAAAGGCACCCAGGACTGTCTCTTTGTACCATGAACTCCTACTTCATCTTCCGTCTTATCTTCATTAATCAAACCACTTCCTTCCTTCTTTCCTACCCTGGCATCTTTCCTTACACTGCACTTCGAAATGCAATAACCAACTGCCTTACTACTTTGAGCTTCTCTGTCCTCACCCATCCCATCCTTGCCTCTGTCCACACTAACATCACGGTTCAAGTCGAACCGTCTGCTCATGTCAATGTCATCCTGTGATATATTATCCAATGGTTTTCCTTTCATTGCATTCACCACCTCCTCATCTCTTCTGCCATCACTTTCCTTCATCTTCACTTCATTTTCACCTTTATCTTCCCTTGGGCTGTACCCAGAACCACTGTCAGTCTCCATCGGTTTCTCCTCCTTTACTTTAACTACTACATCATCTCTTTGGTCATTATTTTCACCCCTCGCAGTTTCATTTGCCATCCTACCTTCACTTTCATTTGGACTATACCCAACACACTTATCTCCAGAATCATCATCACTCTCTAATGTCCTTTCTCTCCCTACGTTCGCTACTTCATTGACTCCTTCTTCATCACTTCCATCACTCATTGGATTGTGTTCCATCAGGTCATTAGCTTCACCAGGACTGAAGTCACTGTACCAACCATGCTCATCATCGTAATCTTTATCACTCCATGACATTTCACTTCTCTCAGCTTCTTTGTCTGTAACAGTCCCTTCCTTGTCTGTCTCCACTTTACAACTATTTAGCAAGTCCCCGCTTCTCTCCGGTGTACATCTATCATGACGGGTTTCATGGATATCCTTCCCTTCATTTATACCTTCTCCATCCGCTCCATTTCCAGACTTCCCCTTCAGGGATTTTCTGAAGAGGTCTCTGCAATACGCATTGATGCTAATGATACATTCCTGGTTGCACTTTTGCTTCTCGAATTCATTGATGGCAAACACATCAAATGTCATCTCTAGTGCGTAATTAAGGGTACCTGGATCGATCCGTTGGACTGGGGGTCTACTGCATATGTAGTCCTCCCAAGATCTCTCTCCAGAACAGCTGCTATTAATGAGAATGTCATCACTCACAAGCTTTGTCATGAGGCATTTGGCAAAGTATTCACTTGTTCTTGCTCGTGTGGCTATGCTGCTGATCTCATAATCGGACAACTTTTCCCAGGGTAATCTAGCCCCTTCAACAACTCCCTGTCCATCCCCTACAACACTACCTTCTCGATCCCTTACTACAGTTACCTCGCCATTTTCTACACTTTCCTCCCCACCTGCAACATTCACTTCTCCATTCACTGCATCACTTCCAACACTGCTGCTCCCACCTTCAGTGTGTCTGGAATCAAAATCTCTTTCTGTCCGGTCTTCATCATTCCTCAGCAACTTAGGCCTTTCTGCTTGCTTCTCTGCACCCACAATTTCCCCTTCTCTTTGGTTTGTAGATGGGATGGACAGAGATCTTTCTCCACTGCTGTTCTTGTCTTCATCATGTGTAGCATCTGCTACTTCATCTGTTGGGTCTGCCACGGTATCCAGCAACTCGGGCTCTTCTGCTTCATTCCCCTTCTCTATCCTTTCTTCTTCTCTTTTTTTTTTATTTTGTAAGAACAGATTCATGCAATATAAATCTATACAGCTGATGCATTTCTCATAGCAAACCTTCTTATTAGATTCATCGATACCAAAGGCATCATATGTCAGCTCTAGAATCTTGTGAAGAAGGGCAGAGTTTATCGGAAGTCTATCTCTTCTTGCACCTTGAAAGCACCTGCTACGTGCTAGCACATCATTGTCAACTAGCTTTGTCAAGATGGTTCTTGCAAATGTTCCCCACGACCTTATTGCAGCGTCCCTCCACTCATCTGTAATTTCTTTTTCTGACAGCCTTTCCCATGATAGTTTCTCCTCTGCCCATCCTCCCTTCCGAACATCACTCTCTACCCTTGTTCCATCTTCATCCTGTTTGAAGCTGGTGTCTCCATCTCTCAGGTTCTTGCCTTTCTTCGGTGACTCATTTCTATCTGCTTCCTTACTGGCATCCATCCCTTCCTCATCTCTTTCTTTTTTGGATCGACTTGTCCTCACCTTGGCACGCAGGCGCTTACAGTAGGCATCCATGCATTCGACGCACTCCCGGTCACAATCCTTCTTCATCGATCCATCCACATCAAATTTATCATACGTCGTCTCCAAAACATACTTCAGGATGCATGGGTCAATCGGTATGATCTTCCGTCTTGGGTAATCACTGCGATATCTGTTATAGCAGTTGCTGTGCACCAGAATATCATCACTAACAAGCTTATTCAAGAGATTTCTTGCGAACTTGGCAGTTGAATTCAAGAAAACCTGTCTGCGAATGATGGTAATCTCTGCTTCAGACAACCAACTCTTTACACTTCTTCCTTTACCATTAGCCACCTTTCCAACTCCTGAATCATTATTCCTTGGTGAACGAGTTCTTTCCGATTCTAACCCTGTTCCCTCATTCCCCTCTCTTCTACCTGTAGTGCTTTTAGACTCCTTTCTTATTTTCCTTGTAAGCACGCCCCTACAATAAGAATCAATGCATTCAATGCATTCACGATGGCATGCTTTTTTGTCAGATTCCTCAACGCCATACTGGTCATAGGTTTTTTCCAAGGTGTACTTCAGAATGCCTGGATGGATAGGTCTAACGTTGGGTCTCCTGGAACCGATCCGAACTCTGCCATAGCAGTTGCTGTTGATCAGTACATCATCACTAATAAGCTCCCTTATTACATAACTGGAAAAAGCACCCCTATTTGTAGAACAATCACGCAATTCAGAGATCATTTCTTCTGATAATGGCTTCCATTCCTGTTCTAACCCTGTTCCCACATACGGCTTCATCCTATCTGTCCTGCTTCTAGACTCCCTAGCCATGTGCCTTGTAAACAGGCCTCTACAATGAGAATTAATGCATTCAATGCATTCACCATGACATACTTTTTTGTCAGATTCCTCAACGCCATACTGGTCATAGGTTTTTTCCAGAACGTACTTCAGAATGTCTGGATTGATAGGTTCAACGTTGGGTCTCCTGGAATTGCTCCGAACTCTGCCATAGCAGTTGCTGTTTATCAGTACATCATCACTAATAAGCTCCCTTATTAAACACATGGAAAAAGCAGACCTTGATCTAGACCTTCCATGCAATTCAGAGATCATTTGTTCTGATAATGGCTCCCATTTTTTCTCTGTCACATCTTTCCTCAAACTCTCTTTACTCTTGACTATCCTCTTCTTCACCTCTCTGCCTGGATCCTGCTCTACACTTCTTCTTTCAAATTTTGATATAATGCCTCTACCTGGTCTTCTTACTTCAACATTCTGCACGTTATCCAGCTTTTGGTACTCTTCCATTTCCGCATATCCCTTGGCACCACCCTCCCGATTTTTATCCACAGAGCAATCCACGCTTTCTCTCTCATTCCTACCCTCAATGTCTCTATCCCCTAAGTCATTCTCATCTTTTACTTTCTCTCTCCTCCTCTCCATCACCATCTTCTTCTTCTTCTTCCCTGTCAGTTCTTGCAACATGCCTTTCATGGTTTTCATTTCTAGTCTCATTAGCTTTACATCTACCATTATACTCGAAAATGCCTTAAGGCTCTCCGCAATCTCCTGGAAGAATTCATTAGATGGTGAGGTATCCTTCTCGAGCACTAATGTCTTTTCCCGCTTCTCAGCTCGTTCTCTTTCTATCTCCAACTCAATCTGCATCTCCTTCAGTTCGTCTTGGTCGGCTCTGTCCGCATCTTCATGGTAACCGTCTTCCAGTTTCTCCCCCCTTTCATCCTCCAATTCACTTTCTGATGATCCCTCACTCGCAGTCGAATCCATCATCGTTGATGTGCTGGGTTCCAATTCCTACAATATGAAAAAGTAAAGAAATAGAAAATAAAGAATAGAATATTTTTATTACAAAATTTGAGATGGGATATACACTTTAACTATCCACAAAGCAGATTGTTTCTTTGTCACTTTAGACTCTCCTCCTCATTCTTAAAGAAAAAAGAAGAGCCTATCAGAAGTGTACTTCTTTGTCACAATAATCTCACAAAATTCTAAGAGAGAGCAGTTATCAATTTCCTTGTAACAGATGTTGCAGTGAGCTTTTAACAATTTTGAAAAGATATTACATACAAAGTTTTGCATTAGTGATCACTTATAATCAAATGATTAAGACAGATTCAGAAATGCTTGGTGACTACAAGTACAAGCATAATTTAGAAAGATCTATACAATTCCATTCATAACATGCAAGACTTTCTAGCTGCAACTATGCACCTCTCAAGATCTAAATCAAACATTCACAAACAGTGAACGGCACAGCTTTTGCTCAGCCAATGATGAAAAAGAAAAACAACATGAACTAACAATACTCCTTCTTTCCCTCATTCTGAAGTACTTTATTCAGTCTTAAGTCAGATCAAATGACATTGCTCTCTACAAATTCTGTTTATGAATTGTTTTGAGGATGAAATATTGCAGAAGATCAGAAAAACTTTAAACGAAAGACAGTGTCAAACATCTTTCTCTTAAAAAAAGGTGAACGGTTTTGAACTAATTTAAGTTTGTCAAATAAACAGTCAATATAAATTAGAAGTGTGATGGATTCGCAATGAAAAGAACATTACAAGGCAAAATAATGTCTTATGAACATCTTTCCTGTTTGGGGGAGGGGACAAAGAGTGGTAGGAAGGTGTTTATTACTCCAATTACAATGATCATTTTAGTGAACTATTGTAAAAACTGAAATTTTGCGCTCTGAAACTTACGCAAATTTTTAATGGCAGCAATTTCGCAGGAAGAAACTTCACTGAAGCAGTGGCTGAATAAGTGACAAATACAATACGAACATCATGAATAAGATCAATAACACTAAATGAATCTCCCCCATTATATATAACGACTGTAGCAAATCCAACTGAAATCCTTGCTGCACAATTAGTACACAAGTGTGTAACAGAAATGAAGCTAATCTACTAATGGTCAATTTGGGCCACAATTGCTAAAGTGACAGAAATAATCAACATGGTGTAAATTTTCATTCACACAGTTTTAGAGAAATTGATAATCGATGTCCATCCTACAAACAGCATTAAACTGGTAATGAACCAATTCCACATTCTCTTAAAAAGATTTAGTCTTTACCAGGTGGTAATTATGTGAATCTCGAGTTGAAAGTGTCTGCTGTGCAAGCTGCCTTGCCTGTTGAAGACAACCTTCAATGATGTATCGACACTTGAGTTGGAAGTTTGAAGGTGTACAAAGTACCTGAAAAGAAAAGGTGAGAGATGAATAAGCACGTCTGTCAATAATTTTTTAATTTTTTAAATACAACAATACATGTATGTACCTGCACAGAGAAAAAGTGTGACAGTTGATTAAAATATGAGCTACAATTCAGTAGGGAAAATATTTTTGGATTTTTAGTTTGGTAGAAAAACAATTGAAATGTGATACTGGGCAGACAAGGCACAAATTAGTATCTTGTTCATTTAAATATAGCTATTTGGCACTTTTACATATTCAAGTGTTTGCATGCTAAATATTGCCTAGTAACCTGTAGCCTATCACAGATTTTGTGAATTAGAAGACTACAAATCACAATTAAGTCCATCTTTCAAGAGAAGAATTTGTTACAAAGGGGGGGGGGGGGGGGTGAGGTGTTTCACAAAGATCGTAATCGTAAGTTAAACTTATCTCTAAGTTGGACTTAACAATTATGGAAAGCAGTTAGCATCTATGAAAATATTTTGTAAAAGTTATTTTAAAAAGCACAAAATGTTGAATTAAATCATTCATATTTTCTATTATCAAGGAGATTTCATGTTCTTGATGTGGAATTTATAAAAGGCCTAAAATACTTGATCTACAACGCTAATCTTCGTGGGGGATCCTACTCAGAGCGAAAATTTCTGTATAGCATCCAAAGCTATGGCGGTTTTCAGCTGTATTAGCGTCAGGAGTCGAGCTTTTACGGGGCTCACAGCTCATTTAAATCCCCCGTAGTCGCGCTCGCTTCGCCGTATAAAAAGTCCCTACTCCCTGTTTACCTAAGATTGCTCAATGCAGACAAGACAAGTGGTCTCTTCTTACAGGTTCCTTTAGTAAATGCTAAAATAAGAAACAATTTTCAAAGTAAAAGAAAAATTGAATCTTTATAGACAGTTGGTGTTTCTATACATGTGGTCACTACAGCAGGTTTGACTTTAGTTAAAAGACTGTATTAAATGCTCACCTTAGTTACCTTAGCCTCAGAGATGATTTCGTTTTTGCAGCGTAGAAGGTGTTTACGTGAAGCCCATCTGGAAATCTGCAGTTTCTTCTATAAGTTTTTATAAGTCCACTGTACATCTTCAAAATGAGGTCATGATTTTGGGCTTATGCCTAGGTCACATATAAACCGGGCCCCGTACGATTTTCCCTACCCGGCGGCTTGCCGTGGATTTAGAGACCGTACGGGAACCGTCCGATTTTCATTTCTACAGCATGTGTGGTCACATATTCTGCGGCGCCCGGGAGGTGCCCGGTGAAAATTGGTCGAGTGAAATGCAAGGCGCCCGCAAGGATGCCGGCCGATAAGCTTACGTGCTCTGCCGACGAGCAGGTGCACCCGTGGCTCCCGGAAGGTGCCCTGCCGGGGGCCGGTCGGGGTCCTCAAGGTGCCCTGCCGGTGCCCGGCCGGGGTCCTCAAGGCGCCCGGTTGGGTCCTGTGCGGTGCACTGAACTATGTGTCCTCTGACATCCGCACCTCTTGTATTTAAAGCTGCGATGTACATTTTGAGATGCCGCTGTGAGGGGCCCGCACGGGCAATATTCATTTCAAATTGCCCCCGGATGGCAGAACACCGGTGTTGTGCATATTTCCCGGGGCTCTTGCGGGGCCCGTGAGGGAGCCGTAGGGTACACGTACGGCACCCTTTAGCACCGCAAGGTGCCCGTAAAGATTTTTCATGAGAATTGACCACCCAAAATCGTGAGGGGCCCGTCCGGACACCGTCCGGAGCCCGCACGGGACCCGTAAGGTGCCCTTACGGCTCTCTACGGCCTAACGGTCAGATAAAAACGCCGGGAGAATTGGTAGCAGCCGACTCAGCACCACAGCGCCTGTACAGCTTCGAAAACTGTTCCGGCGCCCGTAGGATCTTTACGGTAGCCGGCCGGACACCGGCCAAAAATTCCCAAAATGTCTGTTTTTACTCGCCGTACGGGCCCCGGAGTGTATATGTGAAAGCCCCATTACCAACCAACGCAGAATGAAGAGCCATTTGGCGTAATGAATTAGCTTATATGGCCTTCCCTTCAAACAATCATCAATGATTTCTAGCATTTCTCTTGTATTTAGTTCATACATGTATGACATTACGGATAACTTCAATTATGTTTCAAACATAAGTCAGTTCAAGTTCAAGTTCACAACGATTCTTTCAAAGCTGATCTTCGATTGCATTGCCCCATATCGGCTTGGTTCCATTAATCCTAACTTGATCCCAACTTCACAAGCTCATAATTTCATGTTGACTTTAGTTAATTCTTATCATTATTAGCATATAAAGCAGATGCATAAGACCAGTGCTTGATAGCAATGTGTGGGCTCTGGCTGTTATAACTCATCCTTCCTGAGGCCAAGACAGAGTATTTTTCAAGGAAAACAGTGTAACAGGTCTATTCAATCTCCACACCCTCTTTCTCTTCTCTCATAAGTATTCTATGGCTAGATTCTGCACTCTCGTCACTTTGGTGCTCATCCCAACCTTCACCCAATATCGTACTCCATTTTCTGTCAGATCTCATAATTGGCTCAGGAGCCAACTACTTCACTTTCATGAGTTTCTGACAAGCAACAGCTCTAGAATATTACTAATAATTACAGAAATGTGGGGGGATTCTTCAAGCATCTTAGCCTTAATCCTTCTCAATGAATCTCGCTTTCTCTCTCTCTCTCTCTCTGTCTACAATATTTTTGCATCTCTATTTTCTGTCTGTGTCTCTCTCACTAAACATTCTACATTTCTGTCCTTTTCTCTTACACTTCCATCCATTCTTAATCTCTTTTCCACAAAGCTCTCTTCTCACAACAGAAATCCAAGGAATTAATAAATGGACAATGCACATATAAAATGTATTCTTAGTCTGTCTCCCTCCCTTTGTCTGCCTGTCTGTCCGTCTGTCTCCCCCTCCTTCCCTCTTCTTTACAACTTTGCAGACCTCCAAATTCAGTGAAAATATAGTCATTGTCCAACTTAATATCTTTCTGTTACAAGACCTAATCAGTATGCAATCACAATGAAAACACAAAATGGTTCATTGCACACTTTGAAAAATCCCTCTCTAGTTAGGGCATTAAAAAAAAAACATGATTAGCATCCTGCCTTTTTTTTGAAAAACAGGAAGGAGGCCCTTTTTTTTCTTTTTCAAAATGGGCGTTCGGTAAATTTTCCAAGACGTCCAGCCCGTTGGGCTATTTTCAAGAATTCAGCAAAAATATCATTTTAGCAACAAGTTTTTTATGTTTTTTCATTAAAAAAAAAAAAAAAAAAAAAGCAGGCAGCCTCAAAAAAGGGAAGCGGGCGGGGACGCTAAACATGATTTTTTTCTTCAAAGGGCCTTACATTGCAAGAGTAAATAAATTCATGTTCATATGTGTAGTATGGATAGACTAGAGCCAAATTGACACAATAAGTCGTCTGCTTCAGATTATAATGAAGTTCATGACCAACCAACACAGCCACCTCCAATATCTTTAACACAAGACACTCCTTCTCCTTCAAACTCAAATGCTGAACTTTCTCTCACACATTATTAGCAAAAAAATCACTTTAAAAGATTACATGAATTAACAGGAGCACTCAGTTAAGACAAAACACTGTACAATAACGCTGCGACGTGTAGTCGAATGCTCGAGTACCCGCACGGTTGACAACTACTCGGGTACGATTTATAGTACCCGAATATTCGGCCGCAAAAAAAAAAAAAAAAAAATCAAACAAATCAAACAAATTCAAAAAAATTATAAAAAACATGGCGTCAGGATATTCGAGTATTCGCTTGTGAGCCTGGGAGTGTACTCGGGTACCTCATTACACTGTTGTGCACAGCCTAACTGTACAATGTGGTTGTAAAATCACACTTGTGATGTACATGTACCACTGTACCACTGCCTAAAGGTTTTGGCATCGTGATGGCCCTATGCCCAAAACGCTTTAGCTAAGCGTTTCGAGCCGCGCCCACTTCCCTATAATCAATGTTCAAGTCGCGCCTGAAAGCCGCCCGCTTGCTGCCTGCGGGCAGTTTGGTCCTCACTTGATGGGCGTGCTGAAGGCGTGCGTTCTTAAGACTCTCGCGTACGCAATTTCATTTAATACTCATGGTGACGTCATTATGCACGTTTCATCCAGAATTTATATGGTAAATATGTAATATAATATCGGCATGTTGAAGAAAAAAAGAAAAGGAAAAGAAGAGGCGCACAGAAAGAAAAATAAGCAATTGAAAAAGCATTATGACGTAATAAAGATATTAGAGTTAGGACATCAAAAAACGAACTTGTCTGCTCAAGACTTCCCAGTCAGATACCCCACAGCATCACTAATCCTGGTACCACTCGGTGTAAGCGTCCTCGTTGCAAGACCTGCGCCCATGTCTCATCCCATGATGTGGTGGGCCCCAGAGGTACTTGGCATATCAGAGGAGAATTCACATGTACCACCACTAATGTCATTTACGGATTGACATGTACCCGCTGTTCCATGGTGTACATCGGGGAGACAAAGAGACGCCTAGCCGATAGAATCACGGAGCATCTGCGTTCCATACGCCTGAAGACAGCCGGACTACCTGTAGCTCACCACTTCAACATCGGAGATCATAATGCTGATGACCCTCAAGTATGTGTGCTGAAATCTTGCCGAGATGAGAAAGAAAGGAAGCTGATGGAGGAGAGGATAATCTTCAAACTTGGCACTCTCCACCCGGACGGGATGAACGCCACTTTCAGATCTTTCCCTAACTCACACTGAACTTTGTTGAACTTTAATATCTTTATTACGTCATAATGCTTTTTCAATTGCTTATTTTTCTTTCTGTGCGCCTCTTCTTTTCCTTTTCTTTTGCTTTCCGCGTATCTCCCCTGGAGATACGCTCTTCTAACGCTCCCTATATTTCTAATTTTCTCCTATTTTCTCACGTCACAATGGTCCAACTTTTGAGCTTTGTGACGTTTCTCTATCTCTTTTTCTCTTCTTTCGCGTACTCTCACGCGCCTTTGCATCTTGACTACCAAGCGTCGCCTATATATTTTTGATTTTGTATATTGTTGTTCATGCTTGAATCACTTCGATAAAGGGCTATGCCCGAAACGTCAGTGGAATATTCACTTCTCCGGTGTTTTTATTTATCTACCTTGTGTCCTATTCATTTTATGCACCGACGCAGAACCATTTATTTTTACATTATATATTGTATATATGTATATACCGGTAGTGTTTTTACAAAAACACTGTTTCTTATAATTTACACCCATCCTCTCACACATCGTCTTGCTCCTCAAATTTCAGTCTCTATCAGCTTGTCTCTTTATTAATTACAACAAGAAGGCTTTTGGTAGAAATGTACATGTACAGGAGATTTTTTGTTAATATGATACATTTATTTATTCAAAATCACAACAGAAATATGCAAAGAACACTGTAGACCTTACTTCAATACTTGTCAAAAATGTTCGCAAAATTCCTCATCTTTGATATGTTTACTATACAATCATCACATTTTTCATTGATTCATTTCTTTTGAGCCGCTCCTTTGACATGACAATAAAACGAACATTATCGTATTCAATATGATACAAAAAAATATTACTCATATTTATTCAAAATTGTAGTATGTGTATTATTGTTTTACATCCAGTTTTTGTTTCAATCGATCAATGATGATCAATGATATGAAACACTGTACTTTCATTTTAGGTGTAGTCCTGTCTTATAGCCTACATTCAGTGGCGTACTTGTAGCTTTGTGTGGAACAGGGTTGGGAGGGGCATGTATCCCACTATTGAATGCGGCAAATATAACAAAAATTTCAAAAAGAAGAAGAAAGAACAGGGAAAAAACAGAGCAATATGGAGAGAAACGAAGGGAGGCAACATGAAGAGAAATTTGTATATAACCATCTCCAATACACTCCAATCACTCTCTATATTGTTTTCTTGCAATGTCATATCACTGATAATTCTCATTAGACGCTGCATCCCATGACAGCCCAGCAATACCTGGACCCGCCAAACTCTGGCAAGAAGTATGCTTTCTACCTTAATACAATAAAAAAGTGGTATATTTACAATTGTATTCAACATATTTTACTATACTTTCAACGTCTATTAATAGTAGCTTTCTATTCCTTATTTAATTACAGTAAACAAAAAACACCTCAAAACACACTTGTTTAACTAATGCCCGCTTACCAGCACTTGTTCTTGCTCTTCTATTACCTGTCTTACCCTTTATTTTGTTCATTCCTATATTGTTACATACATGTCTGTTGTTAAGCATCTTTCTATTTTGTTAATTGTTCATTGTATATGTTAATTAAGCGCTTTGTATCTACTTGTAGAAAAGGCGCTATACAAATGTTCATTATTATTATTATTATTATTAATGTGTAATGTAATTCTTATTCTCACGAGAAATTAAGGAGAAAAATAAATTGAGATAGGAGAGAAATCTCCTGATTTACAGTTTTTTCCCTTGTTTCACTATTTTCCGAAAGTTTCTTGTTTCAAGGTCGATCACTTTGACGGGTTGTGCCCAAACGGACTCTCGGTCTTCCGCCTGGGTGCCAATCACATGGTGGCCTTTACCTTCTCGACCCTAATGGGGTCCAGGCAGGGGAACCCGTGCAACCCATTCACATTGTACGGAAGTCTCTCCTCTTTGGTAAAGTATAAATTTGCAATCTTGCGGGCAACTATATTTGGTGATCGTGTAAACATTAGGTCCAATATTGTTGCTGGTGCAATATCATCCATGTCCAATTGTTTCGCATGACTGATGAGGCCTGTCCCAGGGTCAATGGTGGGAGGAGTGGAAAGGAGAGGTGCTGGGAGAGGTGCTGGGAGAGGGGCTGGGAGAGGGGCTGGGAGAGGGGCTGGGAGAGGGGCCGGGACAGGGGCTTTAACAGGGGCTGAGGGAGGGGCCAGTAGAGGGGCCAGGGCAAGGGTCGGGAGAGGGGCTTGGAGAGGTACTGGGGGAGGGGCCGGTAGAGGTGCAGGAGGAGGAGCGGAGAGAGGGGCTGGGGAAGTTGCGGCGTTATTCCTGCTTTTTTTCCTGTTTCTTCTTTTTCCGAAAGTTTCTTGTATCAAGGTCGATCGCTTTGACGGCTTGTGCCCAAACGGACTCTCGGTCCTCCGCCTTGGTGCCCATCACATGGAGAAATGTGGCCTTTACCTTCTCGACCCTAATGGGGTCCAGGCAGGGAAACCCGTGCAGCCCATTCACATTGTACGGAAGTCTCACCTCTTTGGTAAAGTATAAATTTACAATCTTGCGGGCACGCGCATTTAATGATGGTGTGGACATAAGGTCCAATAATGTTGCTGGTGCAATATCATCCATGTCCAATTTTTCCGCACGACTGACGAGGCCTGTCGCAGGGCCAATGGTGGGAGGAGTGGGAGGGAAAGGGGCTGGGAGAGGGGCTGAGGGAGGGGCCGGTAGAGGGGCTGGTATAGGGGCCGGGGCAAGGGTCGCGAGAGGGGCTGGGAATGGTGCTGGGGGAGGGACCGGTAGATGTGCAGGGGGAGGAGCGGCGAGAGGGGCTGAGGAAGTTGCGACGTTCTTCCTGCTTTTTTCCTTTTTCTTCTTTTTCCGAAAGTTTCTTGTATCAAGGTCGATCGCTTTGACGGCTTGTGCCCAAACGGACTCTCGGTCCTCCGCCTTGGTGCCCATCACATGGAGAAATGTGGCCTTTACCTTCTCGACCCTAATGGGGTCCAGGCAGGGAAACCCGTGCAGCCCATTCACATTGTACGGAAGTCTCACCTCTTTGGTAAAGTATAAATTTACAATCTTGCGGGCACGCGCATTTAATGATGGTGTGGACATAAGGTCCAATAATGTTGCTGGTGCAATATCATCCATGTCCAATTTTTCCGCACGACTGACGAGGCCTGTCGCAGGGCCAATGGTGGGAGGAGTGGGAGGGAAAGGGGCTGGGAGAGGGGCTGAGGGAGGGGCCGGTAGAGGGGCTGGTATAGGGGCCGGGGCAAGGGTCGCGAGAGGGGCTGGGAATGGTGCTGGGGGAGGGACCGGTAGATGTGCAGGGGGAGGAGCGGCGAGAGGGGCTGAGGAAGTTGCGACGTTCTTCCTCCTTTTTTGCTGTTTCTTCTTTTTCCGAAAGTTTCTCGTATCAAGGTCGAAGGCTATTACGGCTTGTGCCCAAACGGACTCTCGGTCCTCCGCCTTGGTGCCCATCACGTGGAGAAAGGTGGCCTTTACCTTCTTGACCCTGATGGGGTCCAGGCAGGGGTACCCGTGCGACCCTTTCACATTGTAGGGAAGTCTCTCCTCTTTGGTAAAGTATAAATTTGCAATCTTGCGGGCACGGGCATTTAATGATGGTGTGGACATTAGGTCCAATGTTGCTGGTGCAATATCATCCATGTCCAATTGTTCCACATGACTGACGAGGCCTGTCGCAGGAGAAAGAGGGGCTGGGACAGGGGCTTGGAGAGGGGATGGGACAGGGGCTTGGAGAGGGGATGGGACAGGGGATGGGACAGGGGCTGGGAGAGGGGCTTGGAGAGAGGCTGGAAGAGGGCCTGGGGGAGGGGCCGGTAAAGGGGCCGGGGCACGGGTCGGGAGAGGGGCAGGGAGAGGAGCTGGGAGCGGGTCCTGTAGAGGTGCAGGGGGAGGAGCGGCGAGAGGGGCTGGGGAAGTTGCGGCGTTATTCCTGCTTTTTTTCCTGTTTCTTCTTTTTCCGAAAGTTTCTCGTATCAAGGTCGATCGCTTTCACAGCTTGTGCCCAAACAGACTCTCGGTCCTCCGCCTTGGTGCCCATCACATGGAGAAAGGTGGCCTTTACCTTCTCGACCCTGATGGGGTCCAGGCAGGGGTACCCGTGCAACCCATTCACATTGTACGGAAGTCTCTCCTCTTTGGTAAAGTATAAATTTACAATCTTGCGGGCACGGGCATTTAATGATGGTGTGGACATTAGGTCCAATAATGTTGCTGGTGCAATATCATCCATGTCCAATTGTTCCACATGATTGATGAGGCCTGTCGCAAGTTCAATGGTGGGAGGGGTGGGAGGAGTGGAAGGGGCTGGGAGAGGGGCTGAGAGAGGGGCCAGTAGAGGGGCTGAGAGAGGGGCCAGTAGAGGGGCCAGGGGAGGGGCCGGTATAGGGGCCGGGCCAAGGGTCGGGAGAGGGGCAGGGAGAGGTGTTGGGGGAGGGGCCGGTAGAGATGCAGGGAGAGGAGCGGCGAGAGGGGCTGGGGAAATTGCAGCGTTCTTCCTGCTTTTTTCCTTTTTCTTCTTTTTCCGAAAGTTTCTTGTATCAAGGTCGATCGCTATGACGGCTTGTGCCCAAACGGACTCTCGGTCCTCCGCCTTGGTGCCCATCACGTGGAGAAAGGTGGCCTTTACCTTCTCGACCCTGATGGGGTCCAGGCCGGGGTACCCGTGCGACCCTTTCACATTGTACGGAAGTCTCTCCTCTTTGGTAAAGTATAAATTTGCAATCTTGCGGGCACGGGCATTTAATGTTGGCGTGGACATTAGGTCCAATAATGTTGCTGGTGCAATATCATCCATGTCCAATTGTTCCGCATGACTGACGAGGCCTGTCCCAGGGCCAATGGTGGGAGGAGTAGGATGGAGAGGGGCTGGGAGAGGGGCTGGGAGAGGGGCTGGGAGAGGTGCTGGGAGAGGGGCTGGGAGAGGTGCTGGGAGAGGTGCTGGGAGAGGGGCTGGAAGAGGGCCTGAGGGAGGGGCCGGTATAGGGGCCAGGGCAAGGGTTGAAAGAGGGGCAGGGAGAGGTGTTGGGGGAGGGGCCGGTAAAGGTGCAGGGGAAGGAGCGGCGAGAGGGGCTGGGGAAGTTGCGGCGTTATTCCTGCTTTTTTCCTGTTTTTTCTTTTTCCGAAAGTTTCTCGTATCAAGGTCGATCGCTATGACGGCTTGTGCCCAAACGGACTCTCGGTCCTCCGCCTTGGTGCCCATCACGTGGAGAAAGGTGGCCTTTACCTTCTCGACCCTGATGGGGTCCAGGCCGGGGTACCCGTGCGACCCTTTCACATTGTACGGAAGTCTCTCCTCTTTGGTAAAGTATAAATTTGCAATCTTGCGGGCACAGGCATTTAATGATGGTGTGGATATTAGGTCCAATAATGTTGCTGGTGCAATATCATCAATGTCCGATTGTTCCCCATGACTGATGAGGCCTGTCGCAGGGCCAATGGTGGGAGGAGTGGTGGTGAGAGAGGCTTGGAGAAGGGCTGTGAGATGGGCTGTGAGAAGGGCTGGGAGAGGGGCTTGGAGAGGGGCTGTGAGAGAGGCTGGGAGAGGGGCTGTGAGAGGGGCCGGGACAGGGGCTGTGAGAGGGGCCGGGAGAGGGGCCGGGAGAGGGGCCGTGAGAGGGGCTGGGAGCGGGGCTGGGAGAAGGGCTGGGAGAGGGGCCGGGAGAAAGGCCGGGAGAGGGGCCGGGAGAGGGGCCGGGAGAGGGGCCGAGAGAGGGGCCGAGAGAGGGGCTGTGAGAGGGGCTGGGAGAGGGGCCGAGAGAGGGGCCGGTAGAGGTGCAGCGGGAGGGGTCGGTAGAGGTGCAGGGGGAGGGGTCGGTAGAGGTGCAGGGGGAGGGTCGGCAAGAGGGGCTGGAGGAGTTGCGGCGTTATTCCTGCTTTTCATGATATTTATTTCCGTTACCAGGTATTCTACCTTTTCTTCTAATGCCATGACTCTCCTCTTTAATACAGTGACCTCACTTTCTCTCTCTGCTGAGGGCGTACCAAGGCTCTGCAACTGCTCAATTAACTTTTCCCTGGCTTGATTGAGTAATTGTCCGTGTTCCTGGGAATTTGAAGCTGGTGGTGTGTGCTGCTGCTCTCCTTCCTCATGTGCCTTTGCCCCATCGATGATGTTGAAAGCCTTGAAGAAATGATAGCGAAATACGAGATTAAATAGGAAATAAAATCTTCATCTAAATGGGGAAAGGTATACAGAGCTAGAGAGAGAGAGTGTCTTTATAATTCAACGGATGGTTTCGAGGGATGCACTGATCACTAGATACTTAAGATATTCCCTTTATCTGCAAAAAACAAAATGGTATACATCAATAATTCAGCTGTAACTGTATTTGAAGAATTTATAAAGTTCTCATACTGATAAGTAGTGGAAGTGGAAGTGGAAGAAGAAGTGGAAGTGGAAGAAGTCGTCATCGTAGTCGTAGTAGGTAGTATAGTGGTAGTATAGTAGTACTAGTAATGATTTACCTCTTCATCAAACACATCTTCCCTTTCTTCTCTTCCTTCTCTTCCTCATTCCTCCTTCCTCTTCCTCTCCCTCTTCTTCTCCCTCCTCCTCTCCCTTTTCTTCTCCCTCTTCTTCTACCTCTTCTTCTTTATCAATAGCTGCATCTCCTATGCTAGTATACAGTGCCAACATATCCAATTTGCCAATGATCGTACATGATTACCTTCCTCCATCAAAGGGGGAATTTTCAATAAAGTGTTATCTATTTCAACCTAGGAAGATATTCTTGAATTACATAAAGCGAGGTATCGCATTTTCTTTTTTCAATAATTGATTGAATGTGGTTAATCCTAACGGATTGAGTATATGCCAAACACTTCATACAAATTTTTCACTGAATTTGGAGGTCTGCAAAGTTGTAAAGAAGAGGGAGGGAGGGAGTGAGGGAAAGATAGCGACAGGCAGAGAACAAATTGGATATGTACATTGTTAGTTGTTTATAACTTGGAGTTCTTGCGAGATGAGCTTTGTGGAAGAGAGATTAGAAATGGATGGAAGAGTTGGAGATAAGCTTATTATGGCGGATTGGGTATCCGAACACTAATCAAACAAAGGCTTCTCTTTTGCCTTCAAATTTAACTGAAAATTTTCATTAAAAGCACTATCGGTAATCATCATGAATATTTATCCTATATAATATTTTCGAACATTAGTCTTGGAAGATTTATGAAATATTGCTTGTAATCTTCTCCAAATTGATGTTTTAAATCAACTGTCCAAATACACAACGTCTGGGTGTAAGTTTAAGCTGTCACAATCGACAGTGGTTTAAACACAAAACATCCATTGAATAGTACGCCAGGGGGGTGTTTCACCATTTACTGGCATTGGTCTCTCAAGGGACGTACAAATCATGGTCACAAATCTACAGAATACACATGATCTAAATATCATAATGGTGAGAGCAAACAGTGGCATGAACGGCCTGCCATAGTTAA
This sequence comes from Strongylocentrotus droebachiensis, assembly GCA_035222895.1. Lineage (NCBI taxonomy): Eukaryota > Metazoa > Echinodermata > Echinoidea > Camarodonta > Strongylocentrotidae > Strongylocentrotus > Strongylocentrotus droebachiensis. The sequence goes on along the minus strand of JAVYIG010004232.1, from coordinate 96,772 downwards.
GTCCAACTTAAAGTCGATCTTAGTCTTTGTGAAACACTCCCAAGGTCTGCTATTGAATGTATGTCTGCTAGCAAACGTTAATATTTGTAATCTATATTTCAAATATAAATCTTAGTATTTTTTAAAAATTGCAAGTAAACTTCTTAAATTTATTGTTTAAAAGTAAGTGTTGATGACCGACCTGTGGCTTTGACTGTGTGAGTAAGTTAGACATGACTCTAGAATCTGGACTAACTCGGACTAAGAATGAACTTGGCCTTGCTGCAAATGCGAGGCCAAGTTAGCCCGGTAGGGTTGAATCAATCATGAAATACCAATGATTCTGTGTTTGTGCTCATTACTCGTTTATATAACCCTTTGAAGCCCTTTCTGATCAAAATTGTTCATGGAATTGTATAAAATAATGATAATGGAGATAACTTTACTAGAGGTTAAATGATATAAAAGTGACATTTCAGACATTCTACTTACAGCTCGCTTTCACCCTTGCCGTAAATTAGCAGACTACATCCACAAGTGCAGCAGCCAAGCAAAGCCTGACGTTCCTGTATTACGAGCCTTGAGTAAAAGATCCTTTGACCTGAAGGCAGGGTGGCGTCTTGCAGATGCTCCTTGATATCAGTGTCTGACCTGCCGTTCTGTATTTTCTGCGTCACAGTCAATCTGCGACTTAGGTTTCTCCTCCATGCTCTCATCCTATCTTTCTCTCTCATGAGTATTTTATGAATCAATCCTGCACTCTGATTCTTGCTCACCTTGCACTTTATCCAATATCCTAATTTAGGTTTTAAAGCCTTTCTGCACTAGTTTGGCCGGGGGGATTAGACCTTCCTGCAAGGTCATTGACAGGTGGTTATCTCATCAAATAAGATCTCAATTAACATAACAAAAAGGGGATCATGGGAAACCAACAGGCACAGATTATGCGTTGTTTGCTATAAGTAGTACAGTGGGGCTTTAATAAACTCCATTTTCAGTCATATCTCAAAATCGGCTGAGGAGCTGAACACTTCACTTTCACTAGTTCCTGACAAGCAACAGAGAATATTTCCAATAATCACAGAAAATGGAAGAGAAACAATTCTTCAGGCTTCTTAATAGCTCGATCCTTCTGAACTAATCTCTCTTTCTCAATCTACCATATTTTAGTATCTCTATTTTGTGTCTATGTTTCTCTCACTGAACATCCTCCATTCCTCTGTCCTTATCTCCAACACTTCCATCCATTCTTAATCTCTCTTCCACAAAGCGCATCTCATAACTGAACTCCAAGGTATAAATGACTCACAATGTACATATCCAATTCGTTCTCAGTCTGTCTGTCTGTCGCTATCTTTCTTTCTTTCCCTCCCTCCCACTTCTATACAACTTTGCAGACCTCCAAATTCAGTGAAATTATGAAGTCACTGATACTCAGTCCCTTTTCAAATCGTTCTCTTACAAGACCTACATCAGTATGCAATCACAATGAAAACAAAAACTGGTTCATTGCACACTTTAGAAAAATCCCTCTATGTTGCAAGAGTATATTCATGTTTATATGTGTAGTATGGATATAGAGACAGATAATATTTTGACAAAAAGTTGTCTGCATCAGATTATAATGATGTATACGACCAACCAACACGGCAACCTCCAATCTCTTTAACACAAGACACTCCTTCTCCTTCAAACTCAAATGTAGAACTTTCTCTCACACATTATTAGCAAAATAAATAGATTCAAGAGATTACATAAATAGTAGGTCGACTCAGTAATGACAGAATATTGTACAATGTGGTTGTCAAATCACACTTGTGATGTTCATGTACAGTGTACACCACTGCCTAAAGGTTTTGGCATCATGATGGCCTGGTGCCCAAAATGCTTCAGCTAAGCGTTTCGAGTCGAGCGTGCTTCCCGACAATCAATGTTTGGGTCACGCCTGAAAGTCACCTGCTAGCTGCCTGCGGGCAGTTTGGTCCTCGCTTGATGGTAGGCTAAAGGCGTGCATTCTTACGACTCTTGCGTACACAATTACATTAATACTCATGGTGACGTCATAATGCAGGTTTCATCCGGGATTTATATGGTAAATAAATAATTTTGGTCTCTTGAAGAAAAAAAAGGCGGTGTCCATCCTGGCTACAGACCTTAATTCTCTTTTCGAGACAATTTTCTGATTTTCTGATTAATATCTGATTTAAGTTATGGACAAAAAGTATATCCGAGCAAAATCAGATGCATCCCAAACACCCAACATGTTTCTTCTAATTTAAACCCATCGTCTCACACATCCTCTTCCTCCTCAAATTTCAGTCTCATTCGGCTCGTCTCTTCATTAATTACAACAAGAAGGCTTTTGGTAGTAACATACATGTACAGGAGATTTTTTGTTAAAAAAGATACATTTATTTATTAAAAATCATTTCAGCCATAATTATTTAACACAACAGAAACATGCAAAGAACATTGTAGACCTTACTTCAATACTTGTCGAAAAATGTTTGCAAAATTCCTCATCTTTGTTGTTTACTTCATATACAATCATCACATATTCATTTATTAATTTTTTTTGTGCCGCTCCTTTGACATGACAATAACGAACATTATCGTCTTCTATTACTCTTCTTTTTTTTAAATTGTAGTATGTGTATTATTGTTTTACATCCAGTTTTTGTTTCAATTGATCAATGATGTGAAACATTGTACTATCATTTTATGTGTAGTCCTGTCTTATACATTCAGTGCATACCTGCCAACATTTGAAAATGAGAATTTTTAGCACGGGATGTCTTAGAAAATAAGAAATCTGTACCCTTAACAGGCGTTCGCACATGCAGGGGCAGTGTAACTGGCAATACGCGGTAAATCTGTGCAAAAAAGCAAATACAAATTCGCTGCTCAATCATGCAGCTCTTTAACGCACGCAATTCATGAACTCTCACATCGCGGCATATGATAAAACAAGCTTAATTTGGCTTAAGCAACAACACAAAAAAAAAATGAAAAAAAAATGAAAAAAAATGAAAAAAATTGAAAATCCAGAATATTTCGGATTTTGGGGTCCTAAAAATCCAGAAAAACTGAATATTCTGGATTATTTGGAAGGGTTGGCAGGTATGTCAGTGGCGTACTTGTAGCTTTGTGTGGCACAGGGTTGGGAGGGGCATGTATCCCACTATTGAATGCCACAAATATAACCAAACTTTCAAAAAGAAGAAGAAAGAAGAGGAAAAAAACTGAGCAATATGGAGAGAAACGAAGGGAGGCAAAATGAAGAGAAATTTGTATATAACCATCTCCTATACACTCCAATCACTCTCTATATTGTTTTCTTGCAATGTCATATCACTGATAATTCTCATTACACGCTGCATCCCATGACAGCCCAGCAATACCTGGACCTATCAAATTCTGGCAAGAAGTACGATTCCTACCCTAATACAATAAAAAGTGGTATATTTACAATTGTATTCAACATATTATACTATACTTTTAACGTCTATTAATAGTAGCTTTCTATTCCTTATTTAATGACAGTAAAGGTAATGTAATCCTCATTCTCACGAGAAATTTAGGAGACAAAAATTTGAGATAGGAGAGAAAAAATTAGGATACATAATTTACAGTTTTTTTCCGCCGTTTCACTCTTTTACGATATCCTCTCGTTTGATGGTCAATTGCTATAACGGCTTGTGCCCAAACGGACTCTCGGTCCTCCGCCTTGGTGCCCATCACATGGAGAAAGGTGGCCTTTACCTTCTCGACCCTGATGGGGTCCAGGCAGGGGAACCCGTGCGACCCATTCACATTGTATGGAAGTCTCTCCTCTTTGGTAAAGTATAAATTTGCAATCTTGCAGGCACACGCATTTAATGATGGTGAGGATATTAGGTCCAATAATGTTGATGGTGCAATATCATCAATGTACGATTGTTCCGCATGACTGATGAGGCCTGTCGCAGGGCCAATGGTGGGAGGGGTGAAAAGGGAAGGGGCTGGGAGAGGGGCCTGTAGAGGTGCAGGGGGAGGAGCGGCGAGTGGGGCTGGGGAAGGGGCTTTAACAGAGCTTGGGAGAGGGGCTGAGGGAGGGGCCGGGCCCGGGGGAGGGGCCAGTATAGGGGCAAGGGCAAGGGTTGGGAGAGGGGCTGGGAATGGTGCTGGGGGAGGGGCTGGTAGATGTGCAGGGGGAGGAGCGGCAAGAGGGGCTAGGAAAGTTGCGGTGTTATTCCTACTTTTTTCTTGTTTCTTCTTTTCCCGAAAGTGTCTTGTTTCAACGTCGATCACTTTGACGGCTTGTGCCCAAACGGATTCTCGGTCCTCGTCCCGGGTGCCCATCACATGGAGAAAGGTGGCCTTCACCTTCTCGACCCTGATGGGGTCCAGGCCGGGGTACCCGCGAGACCCTTTCACATTGTACGGAAGTCTCTCCTCTTTGGTAAAGTATAAATTTGCAATCTTGCGGGCACGGGCATTTAATGATGGTGTGGACATTAGGTCCAATAATGTTGCTGGTGCAATATCATCCATGTCCAATTGTTTCGCATGACTGATGAGGACTGTCGCAGGGTCAATGGTGGGAGGAGTGGGAGGGAGAGGGACTGGGAGAGGGGCTGGGAGAGTGGCTGGGAAAGGGGCTGGGAAAGGGGCTTTAACAGGGGCTGGGAGAGGGGACGAGGGAGGGGCCGGTATAGGGGCCGGGGCAAGTGTCTGGAGAGGGGCTGGGAGAGGTGCTGGGGAAGGGGGTGGTAGAGGTGCAGGGGGAGGAGCGGCGAGAGGGGCTGGAGGAGTTGCGGCGTTATTCCTGCTTTTCTGTTTCTTTTTTTCCCGAAAGTGTCTTGTTTCAACGTCGATCACTTTGACGGCTTGTGCCCAAACGGACTCTCGGTTCTCCGCCTTGGTGCCCATCACATGGAGAAAGGTGGCCTTCACCTTCTCGACCCTGATGGGGTCCAGGCAGGGGTACCCGCGAGACCCTTTCACATTGTACGGAAGTCTCTCCTCTTTGGTAAAGTATAAATTTGCAATCTTGCGGGCACGGGCATTTAATGATGGTGTGGACATTAGGTCCAATAATGTTGCTGGTGCAATATCATCCATGTCCAATTGTTTTGCATGACTAATGAGGCGTGTCACAGGGGCAATGGTGGGAGGAGTGGGAGGGATAGGGGCTGGGATAGGGGCTGGGAGAGGGGTCGGGAGAGGGGCTGGGAGAGGGGTCGGGAGAGGGGCTGGGAGAGGTGCTGGGGATAGGGCTGGTAGAGGTGCAGGGGGAGGAACGACGAGAGGGGCTGGGGAAGTTGCAGCATTATTCCAGCTTTTTTCCTGTTTCTTCTTTTTCAAAAAGTTTCTTGTATCAAGGTCGATCGCTTTGACGGCTTGTGCCCAAACGGATTCTCGGTCCTCGTCCCGGGTGCCCATCACATGGAGAAAGGTGGCCTTCACCTTCTCGACCCTAATGGGGTCCAGGCAGGGAAACCCGTGCGGCCCATTCACATTGTACAGAAGTCTCTCCTTTTTGGTAAAGTATAAATTTGCAATCTTGCGGGCACATGCATTTAATGATGGTGTGGACATTAGGTCCAATAATGTTGCTGGTGCAATATCATCCATGTCCAAATTATCCGCATGACTGATGAGGCCTGTCGCAGGGTCAATGGTGGGAGGAGTGGTGGTGAGAGAGGCTTGGAGAAGGGCTGTGAGATGGGCTGTGAGAGAGGCTGGGAGAGGGGCTTCGAGAGGGGCTGGGAGAGGGGCTTGGAGAGGGGCTGGGGGACGGGCCGGGGGAGGGCCCGGTAGAGGTGCAGGGGGAGGGGCGGCAAGAGGGGCTGGAGGAGTTGCGGCGTTATTCCTGCTTTTCATGATATTTATTTCAGTTACCAGGTTTTCTACCTTTTCTTCTAATGCCATGAATCTCCTCTTTAATACAGTGACCTCACTCTGCAACTGCTCAATTAACTTTTCCCTGGCTTGATTGAGTAATTGTCCTCGTTCCTGGGGATTTGAAGCTGGTGGTGTGTCCTGCTGCTCTTCTTCCTCATGTGCCTTTGCCCCATCGATGATGTTGAAAGCCTTGAAGAAATGATAGCGAAATACGAGATTAAATAGGAAATAAAATCGACATCTAAATGGGGAAAGGAATACAGAGCTAGAGAGAGAGAGCTATAGAGCGAGTTAGAGAGAGAAAAGAGAGAGAGTCTTTATAATTCAACGGATGGTTTCGAGGGATGCACTGATCACTAGATTCTAAAGATATTCCCTTATCTGCAAAAAACAAAATGGTGTACATCAATAATTCACCTGTAACTCTATTTGAAGAATTTATAAATTTCCCATACTGATATGAAGTAGAAGTGGAAGTGGGAGAAGAAGAAGTCATCGTCGTCGTAGTAGGTAGTATAGTAGTAGTATAGTAGTACTAGTAATGATTAGTGCAATGCTTAACCTCTTCATCAATCACTTATTCCCTTTCTTCTCCCTCTTCTTCTCTTCCTTCTCTTCCTCCTTCTTCTCCCTCTTCTTCTCTTCCTCCTTCCTCTCCCTCTTCTTCTTCATCTTCTTCTTTATCAATAGCTGCATCTCCTATGTTAGTATACAGTGCCAAGTGCTCATAGCGCACTGGTCGTACAAGACGCAAGATTACCTTCCTCCACCAAAAGTGGAATTTTCAATAAAGTGTTAACTATTTCAACCTAGGAAGATATTCTTGAATTACATAAAGCGAGGTAAAACATTTTCTTTCTTTAATAATTGATTGAATTGATGGAATGTGGTTAGTCCTAATGGATTGAGTATATGCCATACACTTCATACAAATTTTTCACTGAATTTGGAGGTCTGCAAAGTTGTAAAGAAGATGGAGGGAGGGAGGGAAAGAAAGATAGCGACAGACTGAGAACAAATTGGATATGTACATTGTGATTTATTTATACCGATGAGTCTGTGTTTGTGCTCATTACTTGTTTATATAACCCTTTGAAGCCTTTCTGACCAAAATTGTTACTGGAATTGTAAGAATTGATAATTATGGAGATAATCTAGAACTTTACTTGAGGTTAAATGATATAAAAGTGACATTTCAGACATTCTACTTACAGCTCGCTTTCACCCTTGCCGTAAATTAGCAGACTACATCCACAAGTGCAGCAGCCAAGCAAAGCCCGACGTTCCTGTATTACGAGCCTTGAGTAAAAGATCCTTTGACCTGAAGGCAGGGTGATGTCCTGCAGATGCTCCTTGATATCAGTGCCTGACCTGCATTTCTGCATTTTCTGCGTCAGCGTTAATCTGTGACGTAGGTTTCTCCTCCATGCTCTCATTCTCTCTCATGAGTATTCTATGACTAAATTCTGCACTCTGTTCACCCGTGCTCATCTTGCACTTCATCCAATATCGTAATAAAGGATTTAATAAACTCCATTTTCATTCATATCTCAAAATCGGCTCAGGAGCTGAACACTTCACTTTCACTAGTTCCTGACAAGCAACAGTATTTACGATGATCACAGAAAAAGGAGGGGGGAACAACTCTTCAAGCTTATTCGCTCAATCCTTCTCAATGAATCTCTCTTTCTCTCAGTCCATTGTAACTTTGTATCTCTATTTTTTTGTCTGTGTCTCTCTCACTAAACAACCTACATTACTCTGTCCTAAACACTTCCATCCATTCTTAATCCCTCTTTCACAAAGCTCATCTCAGGACAGAACTCAAAGGTATAAATAACTGACAATGTACATATCCAACTGTTCTCAGTCTGTCTGTCTGTCGCTATCTTTCTTTCTTTCTTTCCCTCCCTCCCTCTTGTTTACAACTTTGCAGACCTCCAAATTCAGTGAAAATATGAAGTCACTGATACTAAGTCCCTTTTAAAATCGTTCTCTTACAAGACCTACATCTGTATGCAATCACAATGAAAACAAAAACTGGTTCAGTGCACACTTTAGAAAAATCCCTCTACGTTGCAAGAGTATATTCATGTTCATATGATGTGTAGTATGGATATAGAACCAGATAATATTTTGACAAAATGTTGTCTGCATCAGATTATAATGATGTATACGACCAACGAACACGGCATCCTCAAATCTGTTTAAAACAAAACCCTCCTTCTCCTTTACCTCAAATGCTTAACTTTCTCTAACACATTACCAGCAAATTACATCTAAAACATGACACTGAAAAAAGGAGCACTAAAATATGACAATACTATACAATCTGATAGCAAAAGCACACTTGTGTCATGTCTCATCATCATTATCATCATCATCATCATCATATCATCATCATCATTATCATCATCATCATCATCATCATCAACATCGTCATCATCGTCGTCATCATCATTTGTCATCCCTCATCAAAAATCTCAAGAAGTCTTACCTCCTGGCGTTGGCTTCCTCCCCTACACAATGCACTCTTAGCAGCACATAGAACCTGCTACAAACCACATGATCGACCCACTCAAGCATCCAAACAGTTCAGGACATCACACACCACATCCATTGTACAATAGATACACACATTTCAAAGATAACACACATTTCAAAGGTAGCATGTCAACATACATTGGAATCAGCAGCAAATGCAACACAGTTTAGGGTGCTTCAAACTATTTGCCAACTTAGCTTCCGGGCAACCAGAATGTGCCAAAACATAGACCCACAGACGGATGACCCTCCTAAATTGTGGAAAAGATTCGATATTTCCACAGTAGTTTAAATTGAGAAGAAAAGCCAGCCTCACGATCGATTGGGCAAAATAAATTCCCGTTTCGGTTTAATTAAATTTGGAGTGGACCATTAAAGATTAATATTAAAGATTATTATTAAATTGCTTATTTTGTAAGTTTTGTACTTTATTTGTTAAAAAGGTAGTTGAGATTGAAGTTTTGCTACAGGGAAATCCAAACAGCTCTAACCCAGTAGGCAATTTTTTTCTTTTTGACAGCTGGGATATGGTAGTGGAGGAAAGGCATTTGGAATGTCTGGTTGCCTAGTCAGACAAGCAGTTTTGAAGCACCTTATATGATCCACACATATGATCAAGACAGAATAGGGTCTCACTAAGGCCTGTACTCTTGAAAGCTGGTTAACTTTAGGTCATGTGCGAACCCTGCTTAAGTGTGAAGATTCATCACAAAAAATTGGATGCATTATCTAAACATCTTTATCCTGTATAAAGCATTATAATTTGAAAATGAATTAACTTGCCCCAAAATTGTCCCTGTAAATTTAAAATTCTCTTTTTCATTTTATAATCAAATGAATTTGGTGTATTTATTAATTTGTTTGGAAGCATATTTACAGTGAATTATTTCCAAGTGAGGGAATGACACTTGACCTTCCATGAATAAATTTTAGCCAAGTTTAAAGATATATGTTGATTGTGTTATGCAGAAGAATCTGTGTATCTTGCAAGGTTTTGGAGTCACCAAATTGATAACAAATGGTGACTTGCTCTTCATGAAAAGCAAAAATTGAAACAGAAATGGGTGTATGGAACTACACACACATGTGGCATGACTAATAAATCACACACATCAACTATTTCTTGTCATATTTTTAATGTGAGGGCATTTGCCTGGGCCATTTCTATTACAACTTTCTTCCAAACTGACATTATAAGGTATGATTAAGTTCAGAAATGTGTTTTTTACTTTACCAGACCTCAACTTTCTCTTCAACGCCGCTTTCAAAAGTATGGGCCCAAGATAATACACCAACAACAAATCAAATCACAGCAAAGAATCTTGATAGGGCACAGTCTTACCTTTCCGGCCTCAAAGGATTCCCGTTCTTTCCTGCCGTCTTTCCTGAGGGAGAGCGCCAGCTTCTTGCTTTCGGGACTGTGCGTTCTGAGGACGCGACACTTCAGAACTTGGCCAACGTAGAAGTTGTCTGTGGGAGACGAGCTTTCGTCCATTCCCAGCTCGGCCCTTGGGATGATGCCTGCAGGGACAGCAAGAAGAAACATTCAACTTAAAGTGACTCAGTAACATTGTCTCAGATTCTGAAACAAAATCCTTGATTTAGCTCATGCTGCAATCATAATTATAAACCTGCAGGTCAGTCAGGAATCCCATGACTTTTACAAACCTTTTACTTTACTGATTATCTAACTATTTTTGATTAGAAATCAAAATTTAAAAAATCGTTTTCCTAACAGTTTTCATAACACTTCAGTCTATTGGGGAAAATGAGTATGGTAAAACCCTCACTCCAAGATTTTTTACTTTTTGAGGCACTTCATGATCGTTTTGAAATGCAATTTTTGTTTAGGGCTTCAATATTACACCATATCACAGACACTGACAACACGTAGGGTCATGCATCTCATATTTAACATTGTTAAACGATGCCTTTAAAAATGAAACAAATACAGGTAAAACAAATGCTATTAAAAATTCTGACCTTTGACATCATTGTAGAAAGACACGATGCAGCCAAAGTCCTTGACGGCCACGACGCAGCCGTGGATCCACATGCCCAGCTGGGGTTGGGCGTAAGAGGCCAGGAATGGTAGGCTTGATTTGACCATGGTCTTCTTGTGGGTCAGAAGGACGCGCCTCTTGGCAGGTTCCACAAGGAGGACCTAAAGGTATGGTATGGTATGGTATTTATTTCATTCTTCATAAAAAACATATACAATACATACAGAGTATTAAAAAAAAAAGAGAAATATATAAATACATGTAGAAGGGTAACATTACAGATAATATGAATACAATAAAATTAACAAGGAAACTAGTTAAGAAAGAAGATTTATGTCGAATGAGGGGTCAACAAAAAAGAGCATTTAGCCTTGTTAAACGTTGACCCCTAAACAAATACGTAATTAACATAACATTAAGAAGAAAAAGAAAGCAGGTAGAAACAGTAAAACGGAAAAGGAAAACATTATACAAAAAAAAAAAAAAACATATATATATACTATGATATTCAGGTTGTTGAGTACAAATTTGATGAAAACAATCGGAAGGAACGTTTAAAACTATTTAAGGAAGGTTGATTCTTTAGATGGTTTGGAATCGTGCTCCAAAGATGAGGACCTTTATAAAAAATAGTAAACTTTGAAATATTAGTTCTAACTTTTGGCAGATGGTATTCAACAGCATTACGTGTATTATAATTATGTATGTTACTATTTAAAATAAATTTTGATGTAATTGGAGATGGTAATAAACCTCTAGAACACATAAACATGAATATTGCAATATTCAATCTATTAATGTCATAAACATTTAGGGAACAAAAAACAAGGAAAGATAGAAAAAGTTTAAAAGCATTGTATAACAATGTTAAATCTGAGATGCATGGCCCTACGTGTTATCATTGTCTGTGATATGGTGTAATATTGAAGCCCTAAAAAATTGCGCATCAAAATGATCATGAAGTGCCTCAAAAAAAAAAAAATCTTTGAGTGACCAGTTTTAGGAAAACTAAAAATTAAATTTGTATTTCCAATCATGAATATCTTGATAATCAGACAGGCATTCCCCTTGTAAAAGTCATGGGGTTCCTGACTGACCTAAAGGTTTATAATTATCATTGCAGCATGAGCTAAATCCAGAATTTTGTTTCAGAATCTGAGAAAATGTCTGTCCAACGGTCAGAAAACAAATATCAATATCCTATACCATTTTTGCAAAATGGAAAAATTGGCCCAAACATATCCAAAGGCATTAGAAACTAATCATCACAAGAACTCTGAATAACACAAAGGGCTCATCATTTGCTCTTTCATAACAAAAACTATCTGTTTGTCTCTCTCCAGACTAAATTAAACTTGTAAATTCATTGATGATGTGGCTTACTCACTTGACTTTCTATTGAGTAGTTTATAGTGTATGTCCTTTGATAGGCATTTTGTCTATGATTGTCTCTCTTTTCCCCAAGTGTAACATTGCTAATTGGGTGCCCAGTAAGAAGAGATTCTTCGTAATACTTTTTACTTATATAACATGAGAGGAGCTCAAGTTACATGATGATTACCAAAGATACATTATACACTACAGATAAACAGTTTCATGCAGAAGTATGTTTGAAACAAGTACATCTTATGATTACACACCAAGGATAACAAATTTAAGGGAATCCCGGAAATCATAATTTATACTCACCCTTAATTCGATTTCTGATCCGATGGTGAACCGTTCTTGTGGCTTTTGTACAGGAATGTCAGCGAGGTGGGTTCTTGGAACAAAACCATGGATCCGGTCTTGGATCTTGACAGCTACTCCTCTCGACATCACAGACTCGATCACTCCCTGTATACGATAGTGACAAATAAGTTGAAAATGTTTCCAAGGTAACTAACATATTTGCTGTATTGTGACATTTGTTTTATAGATTTCTAAACTTATTACATTTATAAATTGCTTATCAGCTTCAATCTAAAGTTTTAAAAAATCAAATTTCCTTTACTGCCTTTTAATCCACTTATCTGCCTAATTCCATTCTTAATTTCTGAGTAGCATAAAAGTTTTTGGCTTCTTTCAAATTGAATCATGCATTTTGAATCAATTTTCATGTGAACAATGAAAAAGATTTAAATTGCTATAAGGCTTAAAATGTTCTGCAGAGAATCAGTTTAAAAAGATCAACTTCTAGAATCTTCTCCTTAGCAGTGAGTACTAACAACAAAAAAGGATTTTGGGGAAGAAAAAAATAACATCCAATGATATTCCCCCCTTGTGAGTAAGAAAATTGGGGAAAAATAGGGAAAATAGGGGTAAAATCAACAACAACAAAAATTGGGGGGAAGAAGAAAACAAAATCAGGAAACCCGATTTAAATTGTGTAATTATCAGGCATTCATCTACTTCACACCAGTTGCAATGCTTAGTTTCATCTTTGTGATAGGCTGCATAGCCCATAAATATTACTACGAGAACAGCAAAGGGCGAGTTGTACCTTGACCAGCATGCCTGGCTTAATATCTTTGATCCCGAGGAACGGTTTGTCCAAGATGGACTTCCTCATGGAGACGATGGCCAGCCGGTCAAAGAGGTTGAAGCTCAGGATGCGGCATCTGACCTTCTCCCCAACGCTGGCTGGACTGTACCTCTTCTGCTTGTCATCGCTGCCATGGGAATGCTGTAAAGGATATATAATAGTATAGTGGTGGTTATTTTACCTGACTGCTGAGAAAGCATAAATGCTTGTTTGTAAGCAACCAGAGGACCGACGGCTTTAGGTCCTCTCCGAGAGACCTGGTAATGAGGATAAATGCCTTACCAAAGGGCACAAGCGCATCGCCTTGGTTTCGGACCAAGGTCGCAGGATTACAAGACCACTGCTCTACCAACTGAGCCTCCTCTTGGTAAACAACATGTATGTCTGTCAGTGATGTTTAATAAGCAACAACAAGCATTAGCGTGAAGTGGCAAACTAGCATCTAAAAATATTAATTATTTGGAACAGAGACTATCAATGCAAAATCCACTTTAATGTACAAATCTTAGCTTTGTTGTGTTTATATCTCAAGTCTAACATTAGATTTTGGGATGATGATCACCTCTAGACCCCTTTAATTATTCTTTTCGATCATGGCTTGTCATTTGGTTAGGGCAAGGTAATCAATAGTTTTTCAAAAGTTGTAGGAGTGAAAGCATTTTGCAAGGGTTAGGGCACGGGAATTTCCTTTTTCTTTTCATTTTGGGTGTTAGAAAAAGGCATTGCAATGCACTACACTATAATCACCCCCCCCCCCCTCCTTCTCTTGACAATTGACGCCTCAGGATTTTTGGATAAAAAAAGTTGATGTGTAACATTTTGGAACAGGTGACAAGAAGACTACAAATGTAAAGATCAGGTCTGATTCCTAAATAGGTCTGATTCCTAAGAAGCCTGTTTATCCTTTCATACTTACATATACAATGCCTCTCGTCTTTGTATTCAGCTGCACAATGAGATTCTCCTTCTCCTGAACTCTGACCACCAAGGCAGCTTCAATGATGTCACCAGGTGAAAGGTCACGGATCACATCAGTGGCAGGGTCAAAGGTCGTTTTTTGATGAGCCGGGTTCAGGCTGAGTCCGATGGACTTGGTGGTGGGGCAGTTATACAGAACAACAGCCACCAGCTATGGAATGGGGAGGGAACGTGTAGGAAAATCAGATTCTTGGCCAGTAATGTTCAGAACGTAATTCACAATCAGCCCAAGAGTGGGGACCTCAAAAATTAAATTATTGTGAACTACATGTACTTCTTCTAAACAAGGGTACCAACATAGATAATACACATTTTCAACATGTGAAATTGCTTTGGTCTTTTCACACGATTCCTCATGGGATGCTGCAAGGCAAGTCCCTATCAGTTGATTGGTGTTTAGTTGTCCCTTTGTATGTTATGAGTTATGAGAGATAGGATACGATACATTGGAAGATGCATATATTCAAGTTAAAACGAGAGATTCCATAGAAGTGTTCCAAATAACAGGGTGGAATTCAATAATAATATTGATAAATGGATAAAACCATGTAGTTGATGTCTTCAGAAGAGTAAACATACCTTTTGACCAATGTCATACTTGGTGAGTTCATCTACAGTGTCCTTGAGATGGATGGGGTCTACGCAACCCTTGTACAGACCAAAGATGTCCATGATCAGGGAGTTTGAAAGTACCTAGAAATTCAGAGAAAAATGTGACAAAGAAAAAGAATTAGTCAATGCATATGAAGCTAGTATAGATCGCATGACATTGCACAGTGTGCCATGATAGACAGCTTTAATGCCCTGTGCAACTCCTCTTTCACTTGACCATCATTATTATTATTATTTATTTGGCAAAAACAAAGAAAATCATTGAATATAAAACAAGAGTACATTTGGAAAAGAGTCACATGGATGCCGGGAAAAGAAAAAGATTAACTAAATAACTATAACCCAAAGGTCTTCTTTTCTTCAATTCACCTAGGGGGAGATGCACCTAAGTAATCCTTTGGTATCAATATTCCTTGCAAGCATCTAAAATTAACATTGGGGGTATATTGCCTTAATACATTCATGTTGTATGATCCCATTAGCATTACCTTTGTAACCATAGCATCTAGTCTCGTGCCCGGTATGAGAGATGAAAACGTGGTATGCGTCGTCTTGGTAGCTTTACAGGATTTTAACCTCTCCGGGTCAAAGGTCAGGATGATGGAACGTCCATTGGCCTTGACTGCCTTGACCAGGCATGTCACAAGCTTCCCTGTCTTCATGGTCTCACCCTTCCTGCCTTTGGCGCCCTTGATGGCTTCCTCCTTGGCCAGGAAAGCGTTCGTGCCTCTGATGCCGAGGTCGATGGTGTAACCGTGATCTTCCACACTGGACACGCAGCCATGAATGGTCTGAAAGAAAGAGGGTCAGAGACAAATTTCAGTTTAATACTCGGTTTATCAAACTCAGGGGTGATAGTGAGCACTAAAAAAAAAAAGTTTATAAAACCAGACAAAGTGGCGGTCCAAGGACTATTTGAAGAGTTTAATTCCAAAAGGAGCTAAATCTATTTTTGTAACTTCGGAGAGAAAAGAAATTGTTTACCAAACTTGGTGCAGGCGTCTACGGAAAAGTGATATTAGAAGGTGCATTTTTTCATACTTGTTCGCAAAAGTTAGGTAAATCCTTTTGTTGAAAGACGGGCTCTGAAGTAAATAATGTTCTGATATAAATAACTCAATTTTCGTCAAAAGTGGATTTAGAAGATTTGTAAGAATGGAGATAAAATGTGACAGACGAACATAGTTAGATATGACAAAATGATGGAATAACAAGCCTAAACGCACAGCTGATTATTCATGACTGCACATTTATGTGATCATCAAATAAACTTTAAAAGAGCTTTATAGTTGGATATGACAAAATGATGGACTAACCATCCTTGATTATGCTTACCATGCCTGCTTTGATGAAAGAGATACCGAGTTCTGAGTTGACTTCTTTGTAATCAAGAGAGGCCTGAATGCGCCGGTGACCATCCTTGGATGCCCCTAGAGACTTGACCTTACAAGGGACTAGGTTCCCGACCTGATACACGTCTTGGATGTTTGGAAGATCCTGGGTGGGGAAGGAATTATTCAGAGAGTTACAAAGGATTAATTTAACAAGACTGATATCCAGAGATGCCAACCTCTTGACACCAAAAAACAGACTGAGTATCCTAAAAAAAATCAGACTTTGGAGAGAAAAATCAGATTTTCACGAAAACTCGACACTACCACTGGCCCATCGGCCAGTAAAATTTCAGAAAAATGTTTGCTCTTTCATTAAAATTTAATGGGAAAATTGTAAAGCAAAGTTTTTGTTGGGGTTGCGGGGGTCTACTTGTACATGTTTCTATGCGGTTCTGTTGTTTTTGTTTTTGTTTTTTTAAAGATGAAAAATTGTATTTTAAGATTTTAGGATCGTATTTCACTCTTATTATCGTACTAAATACGATATAATTGTACTGCTTGGCATCTCTGGATATCTATGCTAGTCTCATTGAATTCTTTTATTTCAAAATAAAAACATGTAAGTAAGAACTTGATCTCACAAGGGACTAGGTTTCCAACCTGATACAACTTGATACACAAATTGGATATTTGGAAGATCTTGATTTTGAGAGGAGATTTTTTTACAAAGTCACAAAAGATGCATTTCTTAAGCACAACTGATATCTAGGCAGTCTCTTCTAATTCTTCAACTGATAAAAACTAAGCACATAGCATCAGGAATGACTCAATCTCCCTAAGAAATTGTGCGCACTTTCAAAATAGAATGGAATTTTCTCAAAAGTCACCAAAGATCCATCCTGCAAGAATGATATCTTATTAGGCTTGAGTCGGTACGGTCGATCACACCGGGACCCGACCGTTGCCGTCGGGTCCCGGTTTCGTTTTTTGAGAACCGACGCTCCGAAAAAAATAATGAAATAAGTAAGAAATTGCAGTTTTGCACACCACTAAAATCATTCCACCTTGAAACTTAAGTATTTAATTGTTACCAATCATATTCTAGCTCATCCTGAATCAATCCGAACTGCTGATATAAATATGGGTTGCAAAGCAGTTCGCCCCATGGGGTTGTTGTTGCCATCAGCTGCTAGCTAGCTACTGTACTGGCCGGGTCTCTCGGCAGGATTAATAAATCAGGTTGAAAGAAACGGCTTTCTAAAAAGTACTTCTTTACAACATACCGATCGAATAATTTTTAAAAGACAAAATGGATATTATTTCTTTGATTTTGAACACCGCATGCTTCTTTTAAAAGCTGAAAATTACTTGGTAATCACAAGAAGTTTCGATACGGATAGCTGTTGCAAGGCAAGTTCAGATTAGTCTCGGAAAAATGCGCAGTGCTCCTCGTAGTTAGCTGTAGTCCGTGCCAGAACGAACCCAAACAAAGACGTGATCGTAACGAGAAAAAAATCATTAAAAACTACGAGAGCACAATTGGAAAGACAACTACTCAAAATTATCGTAAGCAGATACATAACTTGGAGGAATAATACAATAGTTGTCCAAGAAAAGCCACAGAAATAGTGATATTTAAGGAGTTACTATAGGTACAATCATTATCGGAATGGGCCTGCTGATATGTCCAAATTACACGTTATTTGGTTTCTAGCCTCGTGTTCTAACACGAGGCTAGAAACCAAATAACGCCCTCTACGGTAAA
Organism: Strongylocentrotus droebachiensis; assembly: GCA_035222895.1. NCBI lineage: Eukaryota > Metazoa > Echinodermata > Echinoidea > Camarodonta > Strongylocentrotidae > Strongylocentrotus > Strongylocentrotus droebachiensis. The sequence goes on along the minus strand of JAVYIG010004232.1, from coordinate 79,147 downwards.
AAGCAGTATAACAAAGGATTCGAGTATTTGCAGCAAGCCCCTTGCGATAAAAATGTACCCAGTTACTCCTCGATTATCACAATTTCTGTGGCATTTCTTGGGCGATTATTGAATTCTTTGTCCAAGTTATTTATCTGATTATCGTAATTTTGAGCAGTAGTTGTCTTTCCAATTGTGCTCTCGTAGTTTTTAATGATTTTTTTCTGGTTACGATCACGTCTTTGTTTGGGTTCGTTCTGGCACGCATTACAGCTATCAGTATCAAGGAACACTGCGCATTTTTCCGAGACTAGTCTGAACTTGCCTTGCAACAGCTATCCCGTATCGAAACTTCTTGTGATTACCAAGTAATTTTCAGCTTTTAAAAGAAGCATGCGGTGTTCAAAATCAAAGAAAAAAATATCTATTTTGTTTTTAAAAATTATTCGATCGGTATGTTGTAAAGGAGTACTTTTTAGAAAGCCGTTTTATTATTCAAACATTAATGTTTTTTGACCCGATTTATTCAACCTGCATGAATCAAAATGGCGGCTCGATCGTTGTCTTTCTATTTTTGCTCCAGTTTTTTTTCTTTTAGAGGCACGATAATGGCACTAAACATCGCCAATCATGGATAAAAATAATGTCAAATGTAAGAATATACCGATCTGTGCTGAGGTATGCATGTGTTGATTTATTTGACTGATAAAAAATGTCACTTTTTAGGGACATACTGATGATATGCGCTTTTTATAGAGGCAAGTGACAAATCCTGCGAGCTGATTTCGGGACACCGGGTCCCGATCGGTGCAAGGCCGTCGGGACCCGGTTTATGAAAATCCCGACATGACTCAGGCCTAGCCTATATCTTATACATTTGCTTGTAAAACACAGGTGATTTTGATTTAACCGAGATCTGCTTCTGCATTAAAACAAAAACAAAAGATTTCACAAGTTGAAGTTCCAATTTAAGTTGGAACTTAAATAAGTCTTGCACAAAGGTGTGTCATATATCATAATAAGAAATATTTTGAGTGTATTGTTTATTACAACAACAAAAGTTGTGGAGATACAGAGAGAGATGGACAAAGACTACCCAAAATAAATTGGCTTAAAAAAGGAATAGAAAGTGAGAGAACGAGAACAAGAGGAAGAGGTAGACAGTGAAAGAATCAGGAAGACAGTAAAAAAATAGTTGTAAAACAGAGGGTGAGAGAGAAGAAGAGACTAAAAGGCAATGATAAAGAGAACAAACTTAAGACAAGGTGGGAAATAAAAGAAAGGAGCAAAAAAATTAAAAATACACTGGCTGCAAGATGTAAACATTTATTATCAAGAAGGGACAAAACCTGAGCAGTATCTATACCTGATCTTCTGCACTGTTAGATTCATTCAGCTCCTGCAGCTGTTGTGTGAAGAAAGATGAAACGTCTGTGATCTGAACGAATGCTGTCTGACCGTTTGGAAGACTGAGAACAATTTCATACTCGTGGATCTCTTGTACGACCGCTAGCACTAGCATACCTTCACTCAGGGTCTGTGAAAGAAAAAATAACGACAAATATACAGACGTGAAAGCTTTTAAATGGACGTGTATGTAATCCTTAGCAAAGGTAGAGTGTGTTGTATTGTGAACAGCTAAGTTATGCAACACATCTTGAATGGTTTGTAAACAACGGTTATTTTCACAGCAAAAAACATTAATTTCAGTATTGTCAGTTGTGATTCTACCGATTCACGCCATGAAACTTTCAAAAATCTTAACCACTTGTGACATTCACAAACATTTCCTGCACCAAACGTTTGAGGTTTTACGGTAAATCAATGACTTACCTAGTGAGGCCAGTGGGGTTATGTGGAGAGGGTCCACGATGAGACCAACTACCAAACTCATTTAGTCCACTTGAATTATTTTGTTTTGTTGAGCTCAATGAAATGCCCTTATATATACTAGGCTCTGCATTACAGTTCCATCAAGAGTAGATAAACAAACGACAAGTGACACACTTCCAAGTAATATCCAAATTCCAAAACATACACAAGTCATATCCCATCTATGGATCTGCGATTATTATAGATCCACATAAAAAATTCAAATACAGTCAAACCTGCTTTAGTGACCACCTGTCTACAAAGACCACATTTTTTGTTTCCCTTAAAAAGGGTTTCTCGTTGAAATATGTAGTAAAGGAACCTGTCTACAAAGACCACGTTTTGTGTTTCCCTTGGGTGGTCGCTCGCTATAGACAGGTTTGACTGTATCACAAATAATCGATATCTCATGTGGACCACTGACCTTAGATGTGAGTGTCTTAGGAATGAAACCATCTGTTTCTGTTGCTCCTTCAAACTCTTCTTCAAGGTCTGGTTCTTCTGTCTCTTCACCTTCACCCTTCTTTGTCTTCTTCTTCTTCTTGCCCTTGCTGGGAGTCGCTTGCTCCGAGTCCTGTGGATAGAGAATTTACAATAACAAAAGTCATTCAAATGAATTAAAGTTCTCGTAAAGATGGGCAATAATTTGTGACCTTTTGTAATCTTTGCGTGTCAGTTTGAAAGGTTATCATAGTAGAAATATCCCATTACAATGATAGCTGTTCAAATTCCCTCATATTCAACATATATGTAAACAATATTTGGACCAAATTTGTATGCTGTATATGTGTTGGTCCTGTATACAGTACCTAAACTTGTACGCAATGCATTTGATTTTCACCACGGTTAAGTCAGTTTCCTTTGATTTTGGTGCCAAAAACTCACCGTATACATCAATTCCCGTACATAATCAACCCTTACCATCTGCTGTAAGTTTCTTTTAGTATGAAACCTGCTTTTAAAGACCATCTGTATAGAAGGACCAGCTGTCTTTGTCTCTATAAAGACCACATATTCTGTTTCCCTTCAGTAGTGTTTCATTGGAACATGTTCTAAAGGAATCTGTACATACAGACCATTTGCCTGTAAAGATTCCTAGTACCATGTCTTCCTCAAGCGGTCATTATATACAGTTGTCAATGTTAGATCTCATGACTAATACTCAACTAAGGCTTTAAGCTTTGTAATATATTCACTTACCTTAAACAGGACATCTTCAAGGCTACGTTTCACACCCAATTGTACAAAGCACTTCTTTTTTTCATCCGTTGATCTTGTAGCGCGTCTAATTACAGCGCCTCTTGGAAAATCTTCCTCCATCTTGCTTTCTTTTGTTATCTCAAGAAAATACAATCAATGGTCTCTATCATCCTACAAAATAAAATAAAAAGGCAACAAATATTAAAAGAGACTTGGCAAACACTCTGCAAATACAGTACCTATTTATTGGTTCTGGCCTAAAATTCATTTCAGAGCAGTACAAAGATGCTTCTTCCTCTCCTTTCTCCAGTCCTTGCTCTTCTCCTCACTCTTCTTTTTTTCTTCTATTTCCTTTCTTCTATTTTTTCTTCTCTTCCTTTGATTCTCCTCGATCCTCCTTCCTTCCTCCTCTTCTTTCCTATTTTTCTTAAATGTTTCACTTTCTTGATCTTCTTCTTGTTCTTCCACTTCTTGTTCTTCTTCTCTTTCTTTGTGTTCCTTTTCTTCATCTCCTTCGTTTTTGTTCATCTTATTCATTTTCTTCTCTATCTCTCAGTCTCGGCAGAGCTTAGCCTTCGATTCACAAATTACACAATCAAATTGACAAAAAGACAGATCAGTGTCAAACTCTTTCGAAATTCCAATTGAAACATGTCCTTTGAATTTTGAATGGCTACAAAGTAAGAGTCAGTTTAATACAGAAAACTATTAATCATTCTTGTATTTGAACTGTTTTCACTTCATTCCACACCTCACTCAAAGAGTCAAAATAAGGATCGTCTTCATAAACGAGGATCATCTTCGTAAACGCGGACCGATGCGTCCTCAAAAATAAGGATCGTCTGCATTTTCGCAGATGTTTCATATTTTTGATCGGCGCATTGGCGATGCAAAAAATGGATTCCATGACATGTTGATTTTCTTGATGCATTTTAGATTGACTTTGTACAGAGAACTTCACATTATGAGCAATAAGTCCTTGGGACGGCAGACAACCCATAAAAGTAGACGGTGAACTAGGGTTATTTTCCCCTGGGGAATACATTTTTGGCATCGCCAGTGGGCAGTTTGGTAACCCGAAACCCGCAGAGCGCCGATGAAAAAAACGTCCGCGAAAATGCAAACGATCCTTTTTTTTATGACGCATTGTGTCTGCGTTTAGACTAGGGAGGCCAGTGCCCAAATCTAACTTTTTAATTACGAATTTGTTTAAAATAAAACAAAGATTAAAAGAAAGCATTTACTTTCACTAAGAAAACTCACCCATCTGCCGACTCCAGAAGTTCCATAAAATAGGAGATATCCAGCTTTTAAGCACTCCCTTCCTTCTACGCTTGGCCGTACGCAAGAGCCTTGAAACAATCAATTTCATGGTCCCAAAAATTACGTCGAGAATTAGACAGGCCCGAGGGAATGGGCGTGTCATCATGGTCATTGCCCGGACAACAAGTTCAAAACTTCGCGCGAAAGTGCATTCATCATCACCGGCTAGCCTTGAATTAGTCGCACACACCGACACAGTACTACAGGCCGTCCACGTACGGTAATTGCATGCAAGCCGCAATCGAGCCATGCTAGCCATGCCATAATGAGAGAAAGCTCGAAAACCACTGATTGTAAATTAAGAAAATGATTGAAATAAATAAATAGGCCTACCTTAGTTTTGATATGTATTCCAATTATTTCCTCATGAGTAAAGATCAATCTGACACTGCAAAATCCAACAGTTGCAGCGAACACAATACGATCGATAAATCCAACAGTTGCAGCGAACACAATACGGAATCAAACATAGTCAATAGGACTGCACGCATTGATAGACGTGTACTGACGGAGATATTTCTCTCCCTCTCTCTCACTAACCATGATGATATCATACACTAAAACACACACGTTCAAATCATGGCATTCATTACACTTCTCAATTGGAGTATAGACTGCTCACGTAGACTTTTTTTTTTTTACTGAAATGTCTTTTTTTACACTTCTCATACATTACTGCACGACACTGGTGTCTAGTGCTGAGAAAAAGGTACTATGTGTGAGACTACGTCAAATTTGTTTTGCGCGCGATGAGACCGGACCTCATACATATTCATATTATGATGTCGCAAGACTTCTATTTTGGGCTGGAACAATGACGTCTTTGTCACAGTTTTGCTCCCCAATTTGAGATGGCTCTAGCTATGGGGCTCAAACCAACGCAAGATTGACAAAAACATCGTACTCTATCTACCTTTGATTGTGCAGTTTGTAAAAATCTGCAATTAAAAAGATATAATCCTTTTTCGTTGTATTTTCTAGTTGTTAAAAGTGACATTTGAACACAACTGATATGTTAATCTCTATCAAAAGTTCTTTGATATTAAATTGATTCCATATTTTTAGGCGCTACCTTCAGTCATTGAGAAGGATTTTAGTGAGCTAACCTCATCGCCCTCTAGGACCCTTCTAGTTTCTCTTGTCCGTCCGTTATTTTCGTCTGCTAACAGAATTATTGGATCTAAAAACGTCAAAATCTGCAAGATCGTCAACAAAGGGTGAAAGACTGTTACAGATCCGTGATTATAGGTATGTTGTGGAGTGTGTAATTGTGTATTTGTTATACATTTGATTCCATAGATATTTGTTTTCTTTTTTTTCCCCTTTTTTTTTCTTCTGGTAATTTTCTGACTTGGACGACGAGCGCACAAATCGTAGGCGTAGAAGCCTTACGCCCAGGCATTGGCCTCCCTATTTAGACTCTAGATATGATATCCTTGTGTATGAAGACAATCCTCATTCTCGGACCAGCGCCCCTACTGAATATGGTTCTCTGCTATTTTGTTAATCATCTTCAAATTCAATATCATCATCATCATCATCATCATCTATTCATGATTATCCTGATTATCATCAATCATGTCAATCAATCATTCCAAGTCAACTTATCTAGACGGTCTAATTCACTTGTCAATTATCATCACACACTCACAGACACAGTTCAAACTCTTACTCTTGAGCTTTAGCTCAGCACAGTCAGCCATGGCATGCCATTTAATTATGCCAATGGCAAGGTCTACACACATTCTGTATGCAGTAACAACCTATCTAAATCTATCTCAGACTCTCACAATCACAATTCACATGCGCCCAGTCAGTCTCACTCTCAGCAGACTCTCTTGATCTTGCGGAGTTTACCACATTTGTTATCATAAATTCATATTTATATTTACGTCTGTATTTACAGCTCAGCAGAATTTCAGATCCATGCATGAATTTCGGTGCTCATCTCAGCTCAAAAATGATGTAATTATCGTAAAGAATGACTTGGCCTGGCACAGCTTTCTAGAATTGTACCAGTCTACAGTGTACACATGTAAAATTGCACGTTTTTCGTTCATACAGTAACAACATGCACAAACCTCATGGACGCCGCTATTGCAATTTGTACACAAACTCGGTTCATTATTTTCAGGCGACGAAGCCAAAGCCCCGAAAATGACCAAGTCGGCCTATACTAAAACCACCTCATATTAAAGTCGCCCCAGATTTACTTGAGTCGTTATTATGTTTCACTTAAATTATTAAATTATTTATTAGATTCTTCTCAACAACAAAAATATCTATAAGCAATACAATGCATATTTCAAGAACTGAATCTAATTCCCCCATCTACGACTCCAAGAAGGTATCGTGTCAGGAAAAAAATACACCTCAGTAATTTAATATATTCCACTTCCACGTATTTCAGAGCATGGCATACTTTGATCATTGTCTCTCCTCTTCTTCTTCTTCATCTTATTTTCCTTTTTTTTTATAATTCTTCTTCTCCTTCTTGTTTTTTCCTGTTTTTTCTCTCTCTCGTTCATTCCTAATTGCTAGAAATGTCGTGGTCTATAGCCGCCTGCTTATATAAGATTTCTGACTGACGGACCCATGTTTTGGCACCTAAAGGGCAATAATACACCATTATTTTTTTAAAGGCCTATATTAGCGAGTTTTAGATTCTGGCACCCTTCATTTGCCACTCGATCTCCAATAAAGGAGAACTAGCAAGGAGATATAACAAGTATCTCCCTGAAATTTGACAATCGTGCCGTCCGATATTTCGTTCATTGAGGGGGGGGGGGGTGGCGCGGATCCAGGATTTCTTAGGGGGGGTCCTAAATTTGAAATTATGCGCGCCAAATATTGGTTCGTAATGGTGACCAACAGTGACGTAATGCGGGGGGGGTCGGTGCAGGGAGGGGCGAGTTTCCCCCTCCCTCCTCCGCGAACGCGGAAGTTTTGACGTTTCATTAAATTATTAGAGAAAGAAGACGATTCGTTGTACCGTTCTCAAAAATAATTCTCGTCTGAATTTAGTTTTTCCCCTCAGAAAATTTTACGATTTATTAAATTACTACGATTCTTTAGAGAGTTCTCGACTCTTAATCCACGTCTGAATTCAGGTTCCCCCCCTCCTGCGCGAAAGCGCGGAAGCTTTTTAAGTTTCCTTTAATCATTAGAGAAAGAAGACGATTCGTTGTACCGTTTTCGACACTAATCCTCGTCTGAAATCAGTTTTCCCCCTTCCGCGCAAAGCGTGGAAGCTTTTACGATTCATTAAATCATTAGAGAAAGAAGACGATTCGTTATACCGTTCTCGAAAATAATCCTCGTCGGAATTTAGTTCCCCCACAACCCGCGCGGAAGGTAACTTTAAATCATTAAAGATTCGTATTACCGTTAAATTATTACGATTCTTTGGAGAGCTCTAGACTCTTAATCCTCGTCTGAATTTAGGTTTCCCCCCCCCCTCTCGCGCGAAGCGCGGAAGCTTTTACGTTTCATTAAATCATTAGAGAAAGAACACGATTCGTTGTATCGTTCTCGACTCTTAATCCTCGTCTGAATTCAGTCCCCCCACCCTCCCGCGCGAAGCGCGGATTCTTTTATGTTTCATTAAATCATTCCAAAGAAGGCGATTCGTTGTACAGTTCTCGACTCTTAATCCTTGTCCGAATTTAGGGCCCCCCCCTTCCCGCGTGAAGCGCGGAACCTTTTAAGTTTCATAAGATTATGAGAGAAAGAAGACGATTGGCTGTACAGTTCTCGACTCCTAATCCTCGTCTGAATTCAGTTCCCCCCCCCCTCTCGCGCGAAGCGCGGAAGCTTTTACGTTTCATTAAATCATAAGAGAAAGAACACGATTCGTTGTATCGTTCTCGACTCTTAATCCTCGTCTGAATTCAGTCCCCCCACCCTCCCGCGCGAAGCGCGGAAGCTTTTACGTTTCAATAAATCATTCGAAAGAAGATGATTCGTTGTACAGTTCTCGACTCTTAATCCTCGTCCGAATTCAGGTCCCCCCTCCCCTTCCCGCGCGAAGCGCGGAAGTTTTTAATTTTCATTAAGTCATTAGAGAAAGAAGACGATTTGTTGTACCGTTCTCGAAAATAATCCTCGTCGGAATTTAGTTTCCCCTCCATCCCGCGCGAAGCGCGGAAGCTTTTACGTTTCATTAAATCATTAAAGATTCGTATTACCGTTCTCGCCTCTGAATCCTCGTCTGAATTCAGGTTCCCCACTCACGCGCTTCGCGCGGAAGCTTTGACGTTTCACAAGATTATGAGAGAAAGAAGACGATTCGCTGTACCGTTCTCTATACTCTTAATCCTTTTTTCAAAGGTGTTCTTTGTCTGCTCCTTTTTCTTCCTACGTCCTCTTTCGATTTGGGGGACCCCCCCCCCCCCCCCCCTGGCTACGCGCCTGCGGTCAGATAAACACATTTTGATACCTTGTCCGACCCCGCAAGCTCAGGGGTTTAAGGCAATAAATTGCGGTCAGATAAGCATTCAGGGGCCCGCTTTAGGGCCCCTGGTGGGGTCGAGGCGGCTGAGCCGGCCCCGGAAGCTCAGGGGTTTTAGGCGTTTAATTAAGGTCAGATGAGCATTTTTTTGTTATACCTTATTATTTTATGACACTGGCAGGTCACTATTTGGCGTGGGTTCAAGGGGGCGGAGCCCCAAAAAATCAGGGGTTTTAGGCATTAAATTACCGTCAGATGAGCATCTAAGGGCCCGCCGTAGGGTCCTAAGTGGAATCCAGGGGCAGAGCCCCCGGGAGCTTAGGGGTTTTAGGCATTTAATCACAGTCAGATGAGCATAATGATGCCTCATTAATTTTTAACACTGACAGTTAACTATTCTTTCTTTCTTGCTCTCATTCTATTTTATTTCTCTTTAATATACTTTTTCAAAAAAGTGGTGGGGGGGGGGAGGGAGCTCCAGGATCCCAATCCCCGCCCCACCTCGGGCCTGACATGTAGGAATCTCAAGAATCATATTTCTTGCCTGGCTGTAAATTTAGTAATTTGTCATGATTCTCCAACAAACACATATTAACAAACGTATTTACTAAAAAGTAAGGAAAAATCTCGGAAATTATGTCATTTATTTCCCTTTCCTTCCTTCTCTCTTATTTTTTTTATTGGGGGGGATGGGGGGGGGGGGGGTCAACAGCCTGGGAGGCAAGGCCCTTTCGGCCCCGATCTCCTTCTTCCCCCTTTTCTTTTTTTTCTTCCTCTTCTTTCTTTCCCTTCTCTCCTCTTTCCCTTTCCCTTCTTTTCCTTTCTTCTCTCTTTTTTTTTTTTTTTTTTTTTTTTTTTTTTTTTTGCGGGGGGGGGGGGGGGGGGGGCCAAGGCCCGCTCGCCCCCCCTGGATCCGCGCCTGGGGGGGGGGGGGGGGGTAAGAAGCACTATTTTGTTTTCCCCCGGAAATTTGAAAATCGTGCCGGTCGATATAATTATGTTGCTCAGGCCCGGTTGGGGGGGGGGGGTATAAGGAGCACTAAATACATTTCTTTGGGGGCCCCAGAAAATTAGAAAATCGCGCCGGTCGATATTTCGCTCAACCCCCCCCCCCCCCCCTCTTGAGCAAGAATAAAATAGGTATTTTTTTTTGGGGGGGCCGTCTTTTTTAAACTTTTTTTTAACCAGAAGGGCCAAGGCCCACTCCCCCCCCCCCCCCCCCCCCCCTGGATCCGCACCTGCTAGTACCTGCATAATATGGTACTCTGTCGCTGGTAGGAAATGTATTCCTTGAAGGCTTTGAAACAAAATAAGATAAGATAAGATAAGATAAGATTTTATTCGTCTTTCTTTCAAATGACATACAGAGCATAACATTGGATCATAACACATTTACAATGCAAAATAACAAATTATGGCAATGATAAAAACAAAGTTAACTAAAAGAAAGACGAGCAGACCCTGGTAAAAGCAGAGCTTGTAATTATTAGGGTCCCCATCTGAGCGGGATAAAACATGATGAATAGATATTTGTGACTACCTAAGAATACAATAGGGAAAAGGGGGTATAACAAAACAAGAAGTGTACACACACACAACAACAACAACAAAACGAGAGACGAGACAAGACGGGAGAAAAGAGAAAATATGAGAAATAATAGAAGACTACAGCACATCGACAATAGGCACAGCACACAACGGGCACAAGACAACAGGGGGAGGGAATAAGAGGTTGACAATCTGAAAATATTCAGTTAGACACATAATAATATCAAGAAGAAAATTTACATTTATAGTAATACATAATATATCTTGGCACCATAATAACTACAAAAATGAACTACTCTATGAGTCACAGTATTTATCGAGAAGATAAACCTTAAGTTTACACTTAAATAAAGAGAGACTAACAGATTGCTTAACGCTAGAGCCTAGAGAGTTCCAAAATTTAGGTCCAGTAAAAACCAAAGTATTAAAAGTTAACTTTGTCCTTACTTGGGGTAAGTGAAACGCAGAGGCATTTCGTGTAGCATGGTCATGAACTTGACTATTTTTCTTTAAAATGCTGACTAGAGCCTGTGGAAGGACACCAGAATCGAAGTCGTACATTAAAGAACCCAGTTGAAGGTGATAAATATCATGCACCTTTAAAATTATATGCGTATAAAAAAGCGGATTAGTGTGCGTACGAAAGCTAACGTTACAAATAATTCTTAAGACCCTCTTTTGAATCAAGTATAACTTTTCAAGGTTAGTTTTAAGAGAGTTACCCCAAGCAAGAACACCATAATTAAGATAGGGGAGGATTAATGTTGAGTACATTAATAGAAGGATGCCTTTAGGTAAAATTGATTTCAATTTATGAATTACGCCACTGTTTCTTGACAATGTCTTATAGAGATGATTTACATGAATTTTCCAACTCATTTGCTCATCAATGTGCAAACCAAGGAATTTTGTTGATGATACCCTATCTATCAATACATTATTAAATGATACATCTCCTGGAAGCACTTTGATTGTATTACTAAAAAACATATAATTTGGCTTTTGCAGATTTAAAGACAATTTATTTGCTTGAATCCACAAAGTAACTTTACTTAGTTCGAAATTAACCGTTTCTAACAGAGTTTGTGAATTTTTGTGTGAATAGTACAAGCTGGAATCATCAGCAAATAAAAAGAATGACAAAATATCAGATGAGACATGAAAGTCATTAATATATACAATAAACAAGAGCGGACCAAGGAGAGATCCCTGAGGAACGCCGCATGTGACATTCTGTAACCCTGAATCAAAACCGTTTAAAGAAACAAATTGTTTCCTGTCAGCTAAGTAGCTCTTAAACCAGTCCAGAGCTCTGCCCCTGACACTATAATGCGATAATTTCCCTAGCAAAATTTCATGATCTATAGTATCAAATGCCTTGGAATAATCAAGAAATATTGAAACAATTCCCTTTATACATCTTAAATCTATAATGAACTATTTCTGACCAGATCTCATCCAGCAAAATGTTTTTGTTTCAATGACTTTATCTTTACGTCTTAATCTGGATCATATTTTCAATATAAATAGCCGCAATCCAAATAAATTTGTTTGCTCCTTCTTTTACGAATTTGAAAGATATATAAGAGCAAAATATATACAAACTATTATTCAATCTAATATCAACTTTTTACATATCCAATAATTGTAATGCTTTGGTAAATGTATTTTTTATATTTTATTTTACGATCAGTCTCAGCAATACTGTCGTTTGAGTGCCAATGTCAATTAGTTATACGTCACCATGGGCGTATCCTGGACTTTTTAAGGGGAGGTGTATTTTGGCCCAATTCGTGAGAAAATATTTAGCGGCAAATCCGGTGGATAAGCGGGGGGGGGGGTAAGGAGCACAACCCCCCCCCCCCCCATTCGTGAGAAAATATTTAGCGGCGAATTAGCCAGCCGGTCAATAAGCGGGGGGGGGGAGCACTATTTTTGTTTGGTTGTTGTTTGGGGGGGGGGGGCTAAACGGGGTGGGGGGTGAACACCTAAAACATCCCCTTGATATACGCCAATGGTTATACCATGTTGTAGGGTCCATGGTATACTTAGCAGAGCCTACGCCCTATAGCAATTCTGCCAAACCCCAATAGTGCTTTTTAAATGAATTTAAGGCCTATAAACCTATATGGATAGTCCATACATGTACTCTGAAATTTACCCTATCAAGGAGTGGTTGAGGGTGAATCGAGGGGTCCACTCGCTATTCATAAATACAGCTATTTGTATATTATGAGGACCATTATTCATAACGGGACCGCTATTCGTGAGGACCTCTATTTAAAATTTGAGAAAAGGGTCGTTATTCGTAGGGGTCCCTATTCATAATACGAGAAGAGGGAGAATAGCGATCCTCTTCTCGTATTATGAATAGCGACACTCATTTCGTATTTTGAATAGCGGTCCTTAATATGAGTAATGACCCTCAATGTGAATTATGTATAGCGAGCGGCGACCCTCATGTCACATTATGAATAGCGATCCTTATGAATAACGGTTAGTGCCTTTATTAATAGTGACCCCCGGACAACTACCCCGGACAACTACCCCCGGACAACTACACACCAGACAACTACCCCTTAGACAACCATCCTAGGGGGTAGTTGTCTGGGGTTAGTTGTCCGGGGGTAGTTGTCCGGGGGTAGTTGTCCTGGGGGTAGTCGTCCTAAAGGGTGCATGGTTGCCCCATATGGGGTATAGTTCTCCTATGGGGTAGTTGTCGGGGTATATGACTGGAGGTGGTTATCAGGGGGCTGGATGTCCAGGGGGTCTGTGTCCGGATATGCCCTTTCTCTCTCTCTCCTCTCTTTCATCCCCCGTTTATTTTGTTTCCTTTTTCTCTTCTCTTTCTTTTCCTTTTTTTCCTCTCCTTCCTTTTTTCTTTTTTTTAATCTTTCTTTCTTCCCTTCTCTTTCTTTTCTTTCCTTTCTTTTACTTTTCTTTTTTCTTTTCTTTCCCTTTCCTTCTCATTCCCCCTTCCCCCTTTTCTCACTTTCCCCGACAGCAGCGCAATTGTACCGACAATATCCTGACAGATGGCGGGGGGGGGGGGTGTCGCACCCTCACACCGCTTTAGCGACGCCCCTGGTTGTTATCCCATTATTCTTTTAAAAGAAATGCAATTCCTCATGCTCTCGCACCTCTCTGATCGTTTATTAATTATCTTTCCTTTTTTTCCTTTCTCCCGTTTAACTCATAAAAATTCTCTCTTTCCCCCCTTTTTTTCCATCTCTTTTTTTGTTCTTCTTGCCCCTTTTTTTTTTGGGGGGGGGGGCTACACGCCTCTCCCCTTTTCTCTCCTCCCTCTTTTCTTCTTCTTTCTCTCTTCCATTTCCCCCCTCCTTTTCCCCCTATTCTCCCTTTTTCTTTTCCCCCTTCCCCTTCCCCCCTTTTTTTGTTACCAGGGGGGGGGGGGGGGGTGGTAGGACGAACATGAATTTAAAAAAAAAAATCAAACCTAAGGCCAAATAAAAAAACAAACATGTTTAGCGTCCTGTTTTTTCGAAAAATAGGAAGGAGGAGGCCCTTTTTATATTTTATTTTTTATTTCAAAATGGCCGCTCAAAATGGCCGCTCGGTACATTTTCCCTGACAGTCGGGGCTATTTTTTTTCAAGATGGCCGCCGACAATTTTTTTTTTAAAAATCAGAAATAGAGCCATTTTAGCAGTGTTTTTCATGTTTTTTTTCTTTAAAAAAAAAAAAAATCAAAAAAAAAATTCAAAAAAAAAGAAATTCAAATAAAAAAAATAAAAAAAATAGGAGGCGGCCCCCAAAAAGGAAGCGGGCGGGGACGCTAAACATGTATATTTTTTTTAATGGCCTAAAAAATGACGGAAGAAGAAGGGGAAGAAGAGAGAAGAAGGAAGAAGAAGAAGAAGAGTAGAAGAAGAGTATAGAAGAATAAAAGAAGAAGAGTAGAGGTAGAATGAGACGAAGAAGAAGAAAAAGAAAAAGAAGAAGAAGAAGAAGAAGGAGAAGATAAGAAGAAGGTTGAATAATAATAAGAAGAAGAGTACCGTAGAAGAAGCGTATAGAATAAGAGTAGAAGCAGAAGTATGAAAAAGAAGAAGAAGAAGAAGAAGAAGAAGAAGAAGAAGAAGAAGAAGAAGAAACTAGAATTTAATTCGTCACGAAGACGAATAAGGTGGTCTGTCTAAGTCTTATGATAGATTTGAGAATGGGAGAAGTTATATAGACATGATGTAAACAATGATGATCATGATGATGACCATGATAGTAAAGGCGATGATGATGATGATAATGATAATGTTATATGACGATAAAAATGATAATGTTAATGATGATGATGATAATGATCATGATCATGATGATGTTGATGATGATCATCTTCAGACAATGATGATGATGATAATGGTGACATTGATGATGATGATGATGATATTGATGATGATGATGATATTGATGATGATAATGATGAGCATAAGCATGATCCTGATATCTGATTGAAAAAATGAGGAAATAATTAGATAGCAAATAGTCTCACCTACAACATACTAAAATTTGGGAGAAAACTGTTGAATAACAACCGAGATACTGGTCAAAACACATTGTCATGCAGATTCAGGTTTTGAAAAAAGTGACCTCCCATAGACATTACACGCAAATATGACAAATTATGTATTGTCGCCTTTAATCGAATATTTAACTATGATGACGTCATCTAAATGAAAAATTAATGGTATATTTCTGGTAGAGAATTATCTCAGCTACAACATATCAAAATATGGGAGATAATCAATCACCGATAAGTGAGATAATCTCAATTAAACAAAGACAAAAATGACGTCATCAACAAAATACATTCTTTTGAGTTTAGATGCCAATATGATGACTTTGTTTCACTTTGTACGAGTCAGGGTGGTATGAAATCATATCTCCAACTCATGCTTTCTCCAACCATGATATAAAAATTGGGGGTCGATGGACTATCTGAAGAGCTATTTCGATTTTTAAAATGGCATGTTTTTGATCAAATTTGCATTATATTGCCCATAGCAGCACGCGCGGATTTTGAACTTTGACGCATGCTCACGGCCTTATGAAATATGAAGAGTGACTGAAATTAATGTAAATTGTCAATTACGTTAAGAGGAATCCAAATCATGTAAACATTTTGAATTTGACCTTTTCCGCTCGCTGTGAGCGCGCACACCGCGCGCGGGGACACTTACGGACGGAAAATTTTGAAATGATAAAAATGACCTGATTCGTACTCTCGTTTAATAGTTAAGTGATTTTGAGCAATTTTAAATTTTGACGCGCACATACGCGCGCGTCATGAACTTTATTTGACCTTTGATGACATGACCTGTTGACCCTTGACCTGAAGTATATGTGATATGAATATGAATGAACTTTGATTACGCATCATGAAGATATGATGGATAATGTGATTTCACAAAATGGCGCCTGGATGACGTCACGATAATTTGATGACCTTGAAAATGTTCCTGTCACATCTCATGATAATTACCTATGACTGTGTCAAAATGGAGAGAAATAGGGTGGATGGATATTGAGAAATCGGTTGCACAAAAAAGTGGAGAAATAAATAAAAATAAATAAATAAATAATAATAATAACTAGAAATTTAATTCGTCACGAAGACGAATAAGGTGGTCTGTCTTCAAGTCTTATAATAGATTATAATATTTACTATATTGAAAAAGGGGGAAGTTTTATAGACATGTAAACATTGATGATTATGATGATGATGATCTGGATGGTAATGATTATGATGATCATGATCATGATGATGTTGATGAGGATGATTATCATCATTATGATAATGATGATGATCATGATCATGAGCGTGATTCTGACATCTTATCGGAAAAATGAGGGGTGATCTAGATAACATATAGTCTCAGCGACAACATACTAAAATTTGGGAGAAAACTGTTGAATAAAAACCGAGATACTGGTCAAAACACATTGTCATGCAGATTCATGTTTTGAAAAAAAGTGACCTCCCATAGACATAACACGCAAATATGACAAATTATGCATTGTCACCTTTAATCGAATATTTAACTATGATGACGTCATCCAAACGAAGAAAAAATATATTTGTGATAGAAAACTATCTCAGCTACAACATATCAAAATCTGGGAGAAAATCGATCACCGATAAGTGAGATAATCTCAATTAAACAATGACAAAAATGACGTCATCAACAAAATACATTTATTTGAGTTTAGATGCCAATATGAAGACTTTGTTTCACTTTGTACGAGTCAGGGTGGTATGAAATCATATCTCCAACTCATGCTCTTTCCAACCATGATATAAAAATTGGGGGTCGATGGACTATCTGAAGAGCTATTTCGATTTTTAAAATGGCATGTTTTTTATCAAATTTGCATTATATTGCCCTTAGCAGCACGCGCGGATTTTGAATTTTGACGCACGCTCACGGCCTTATGAAATATGAAGAGTGACTGAAATTAATGTAAATTGTCAATTACGTTAAGAGGAATCCAAATCATGTAAACATTTTGAATTTGACCTTTTCCGCGCGCTGTGAGCGCGCACACCGCGCGCGGGGACATGTACGGACGGAAAATTTTGAAATGCTTCAAATGACCTGATTCGTACTCTCGTTTAATAGTTAAGTGATTTTGAGCAATTTAAAATTTTGACGCGCGCATACGCGCGCGTCATGACCTTTATGTGACCTTTGATGACATGACCTGTTGACCTTTGACCTGAAGTATATGTGATATTAATATGAATGACCTTTGATGACGCATCATGAAGATATGATTGAAAATGTGATTTCACAAAATGGCGCCTAAATGACGTCACGATGACTTGATCACCTTGAAAATGTTTCTGTCACGTCTTATGACAATGACTTATGCCTGTGCCAAAATTAACAGAAATTGACATAACCAATCTTACGTTATCCGACACACAAAAAAGTGAAGAAATAAATAAAAATAAAGAAATAATAAAGAAGAAAGAAAATTCTGACGAAATCAATAGGTGGTCTGTTGATAACAGACCACCTAACTAGAAATTTAATTCGTCACGAAGACGAATAAGGTGGTCTGTCTAAGACTTATGATAGAATTGAGAATGGGAGAAGTTATATAGACATGTAAACAATGATGATCATGATGACCATGATGATGATCATGATAGTAAAGGTGATGATGATGATGATAATGATAATGTTATATGATGATAAAAACGATAATGTTAATGATGATGATGAGCATAAGCATGATCCTGACATCTGATTGAAAAAATAAGGACATATTTAGATAGCAAATAGTCTCAGCTACAACATACTAAAATTTGGGAAAAAACTGTTGAATAACAACCGAGATACTGGTCAAAACACCTTGTCATGCAGATTCATGTTTTGAAAAAAGTGACCTCCCATAGACATAACACGCAAATATGACAAATTATGCATTGTCGCCTTTAATGGAATATTTAACTATGATGACGTCATCAAAATGAAAAATGAATGACATATTTGTGATAGAGAATTATCTCAGCTACAACATATTAAATTCTGGGAGAAAATCGATCACCGATAAGTGAGATAATCTCAATTAAACAAAGACAAAAATGACGTCATCAACAAAATACATTTGTTTGAGTTTAAATGCCAATATGATGACTTTGTTTCACTTTGTACGAGTCAGGGTGGTATGAAATCATATCTACAACTCATGCTTTTTCCAACCATGATATAAAAATTGGGGGTCGATGGACTATCTGAAGAGCTATTTCGATTTTTAAAATGGGATGTTTTTGCCTATATATGCTATGTATTACAAGAGCTCGCACGCACGGACATGTATCTTAACGGACGCTCATTCCGTTATTATGGTCAGAAAAAGGTGAACAAGGTATCAAAATGCTTGGCAAAATCATTCAAATATGATGACGGAGAAAATTTGGCGATTTTATGTTGCTAAATGCCAGGACACGCGAAAACGCGCGCCCATGCGCGTGTGCGCGTTTTTTTGCAAAATGCTTAAAATGGCCTGAAACGTATGCAAAATGAATTTGAGACGATTTAAAGCATTTTTATTTTTTGCGCGCGCGCTAACGCGCGGACGTACGCATGCGCGCGCGTTTTCTGACCTGAAACTGACCGGACGGATATTGACCCTAATCATGATAAATATAAACGAGAAATGCCTTTCCGTTATGAAGATATGATCATGAGTAAAAAGTACCCCAAAAAACACAAAATGGCGCCTGGATGACGTCATGAAGACTTGATGACCTTGAAAATGTCCATGTCACGTCTTATGACAATGAACTATGACTGTGCTAAAATTGAACGAAATTGACTGAACTGATCTTGAGTTATCGTCGGAACAAAAAAGTGGGAACAATAAATAAAAATAAAGAATAATAATAAACTAGAAATTTAATTCGTCACGAAGACGAATAAGGTGGTCTGTCTAAGTCTTATGATAGATTTGAGAATGGGAGAAGTTATATAGACATGTAAACAATGATGATCATGATGAACATGATGATGATCATGATAGTAAAGGTGATGATGATCATGATAATGAAAATGTTATATGATGATAAAAACGATAATGTTAATGATGATGATGATAATGATCATGATCATGGTGATGTTGATGATCATCATCTTCAGACCATGATGATGATGATGATGATGATAATGATCATGATCATGGTGATGTTGATGATCATCATCTTCAGACCATGATGATGATGATGATGGTGACATTGATGATGATGATGATGATAATGATGATATTGATGATGATGATGACGATGATGAGTATAAACATGATCCTGACATCTGATTGAAAAAATCAGGAAATATTTAGATAGCAAATAGTCTCAGCTACAACATACTAAAATTTGGGAGAAAACTGTTGAATAATAACCGAGATACTGGTCAAAACACATTGTCATGCAGATGCATGTTTTGAAAAAAGTGACCTCCCATAGACATAACACGCAAATATAACAAATTATGCATTGTCGCCTTTAATCGAATATTTCACTATGATGACGTCATTAAAATGAAAAATAAATGACATATTTCTGGTAGAGAATTATCTCAGCTACAACATATCGAAATCTGGGAGAAAATCGATCACTGATAAGCGAGATAATCTCAATTAAACAAAGACAAAAATAACGTCATCAACAAAATACATTTTCTTTAGTTTAGATGCAAATATGAAGATTTTGTTTCACTTTGTATGAGTCAGGGTGGTATGAAATCATATCTCCAACTCATGCTCTTTCCAACCATGATATAAAAATTGGGGGTCGACGGACTATCTGAAGAGCTATTTCGATTTATAAAGTAGCATGTTTTTGATCAAATTTACATTATATTGCCCATAGCAGTACGCGCGGATTTTGAACTTTGACGCGCGCTCACGGCCTTATGAAAGGTCAAGAGTGACTGAAATTAATGTAAATTGTCATTTATGGTAAGAGGAATCTAAATCATGTAAATAAATTGAATTTGACCTTTTCCGCGCGTTGTGAGCGCGCGCACCGCGCGCGGGGACAAGTACGGACGGAAATTTTTGAAATGCTTAAAATGACCTGATTCGTACTCTCGTTTAATAGTTAAGTGATTTTGAGCATTATAAAATTTTGACGCGCGCGTACGTGCGCGTCATGACCTTTATGTGACCTTTGATGACATGACTTGTTGACCCTTGACCTGAAGTATATGTGATATGTATATGAATGACCTTTGCTTATGCATCATGAAGATATGATGGATAATGTGATTTCACAAAATGGCGCCTGGATGACGTCATGATGACCTGATGACCTTGAAAAGGTTACTGTCACGTCTTATGGCAATGACCTATGACTGTGCCAAAATTGAATGAAATTGACGGAACCAAACTTGAGTTATCTATGGCACAAAAAAGTGTAGGAAATAAAAATAAATAATAACTAGAAATTTAATTCGTCACGAAGACGAATAAGGTGGTCTGTCTAAGTCTTATGATAGAATTGAGAATGGGAGAAGTTATATAGACATGTAAACAATGATGATCATGATGACCATGATGATGATCATGATAGTAAAGGTGATGATGATGATGATAATGATAATGTTATATGATGATAAAAACGATAATGTTAATGATGATGATGAGCACAAGCATGATCCTGACATCTGATTGAAAAAATAAGGAAATATTTAGATAGCAAATAGTCTCAGCTACAACATACTAAAATTTGGGAGAAAACTGTTGAATAACAACCGAGATACTGGTCAAAACACCTTGTCATGCAGATTCATGTTTTGAAAAAAGTGACCTCCCATAGACATAACACGCAAATATGACAAATTATGCATTGTCGCCTTTAATGGAATATTTAACTATGATGACGTCATCGAAATGAAAAATGAATGGTATATTTTTGATAGAGAATTATCTCAGCTACAACATATTAAATTCTGGGAGAAAATCGATCACCGATAAGTGAGATAATCTCAATTAAACAAAGACAAAAATGACGTCATAAAAAAAAAGATTTGTTTGAGTTTAGATGCCAATATGATGACTTTGTTTCATTTTGTACGAGTCAGGGTGGTATGAAATCATTTCTACAACTCATGCTTTTTCCAACCATGATATAAAAATTGGAGGTCGATGGACTATCTGAAGAGCTATTTCGATTTTTAAAATGGCATGTTTTTGATGAAATTTGCATTATATTGCCTATAGCAGCACGCGCGGATTTTGAACTTTGACGCACGCTCACGGCCTTATGATATATGAAGAGTGACTGAAATTAATGTAACTTGTCAATTACGTTAAGAGGAATCCAAATCATGTAAACATTTTGAATTTGACTTTTTCCGCGCGTCATGAGCGCGCGCAACGCGCGCGGGGACATGTACGGACGGAAAATTTTGAAATGCTTAAAATGACCTGATTCGTACTCTCCTTTAGTATTTAAGTGATTTTGAGCTTTTTAAAATTTTGACGCACACGTACGCGCGCGTCATGACCTTTATGTGACCTTTAATGACATGACCTGTTGACCCTTAACCTGAAGTATATGTGATATGAATATGAATGAACTTTGAGTACGCATCATGAAGATATGATGGATAATGTGATTACGCAAAATGGCGCCTGGATGACGTCACGATGACATGATGACCTTGAAAATGTTCCTGTCACGTGTCATGACAATGATTCATGACTCTGCTAAACTTGAATCAAATTGGCTAATCCAAACTTGAGTTATCCAGGGCACAAAAAACGGGAAGAAATAAAAATAAATAATAATAATAATAATAACTAGAAATTTAATTCGTCACGAAGACGAATAAGGTGGTCTGTCTTCAATTCTTATGATCAAGCTCATCTTCAATTAAATTACCCAATAAACTGATGTTAATGTAAAATGATGTATTAAGATATGAATTAATTAATGAATTACTGATGAACTTATGAACTGATAGATTTAACTTATGTGAAATGAACTGAATCGATGAGCTAAAAGGATAAACTGATCAACTGAACTAAACTGATGAGCTGAACTGATGAGCTGAACTGATGAACGAAATATTGAGAAATTATCATGATGAATGCATAATGATCATGATCAAATTTAATGCAAACAAATATCAAAATAACTAGTCCTAATGAATATGACACAAAGTATTATAAAAATGAACTACTTGATCATGATCATGATTGTCATGATGACGATATTGATAATCCTGATGATGATGATACTGGTCATGATGATGATGATAATGGTGATGATGATGACGATGATGATGATGATGAAAATGATGATGATTATGATGATCATGATGATGTTGATGGAATGATTATCATCATTAAGACAATGATGATGATCATGAGCGTGATCCTCGAATCTTATTGGAAGAATGTGGGGTGATTTGGATAACATATAGTCTCAGCTACAACATACTCGAAAATCAACATAATCCAAGCAGAAATAATGTCGATATATTGCTCGCAAAAGACAGGAATGTAGAATCCAGATTTTAGAAAAAGTCATGTCCCATAGAGAATACACGCAAAATGTGAAAAATTGACATGCCTCCTTTAATCGCAAAAATACGCCATGATGCTTTTGTCAAAATGAAAAATCGTGGCAACGACATTTGTTAAAAATTGTCTCAGCTAAAACATATCAAAATTTGGAAGAAAATTGATCAACATTTACAGAGATACAATCAATTTTCCAAAAATATGCTGACGAATTTTCGATACACTGCAATCAGTTTGCCTAGGGTGTGATTGTTACGTCACAATGGAGTTCGGGCATAGTGCGCATTTTGTTATACACGTAATATACATTGTCATTGTCACCAGCAGCTGGTGCGCGATGAAATGTACAACTGGGTCAATTATTGCTCACTAGTTTCACACGCATTTTGCCGTTGACTTTTCAGATCGAGCCATAATATTTTTTTCTATACAGTTAATAATGTATTTCGTATAGGCATGTTTTTGCCCATATATGCTATGTATTACAAGAGCTCGCACGCACAGACATTTACCTTAAACTGACGCTCATTTCGTTATTAATGGTCATAAAGAGATAAACATGGTATCAAATTGTTCGGAATAAAATGGGCAATACTATGATAGACTAAAAAGGCGATTCTAGGTTGCGTAAGACCATTACGAACACAAACGTGCGCGCAAATTTATGCGCGCGCAAAGATGTGCCCACGCAAAATTTTCGAAATGCTTGAAATGGCCTAAAACGTACTCTAATTTGATCAAAAAGTGATTATGAGCATTTTTTATTTTTGCGCGCACCGACGCGCGGACGTACGCGTACGCGCGCGTTTATTGACCTTAAGTTGACTGGACGGATATTGACCATAATCGTTATTCATATGAATGAGAAATGATTTACGGTTATGAAGATATGATCATGAGTTGATTCTCAGAGCACTTCACAAAATGGCGCCTGGATGACGTCACGATATTTAAATGAACTTGAAAATGTTCCTGTCACGTCTTAAGACGATGACCTATGACTGTGTCAAATTTAATTGAATTTGCACGGTTCAATTTTGAGTAATCGTGGGAACAAAAAAGTGGTCACAGATTTATTTTAATTGAATTGTGTTTTTGTACAAATTCAATTAAAATACTAGAAATTTAATTCGTCACGAAGACGAATAAGGTGGTCTGTCTAAGTCTTATGATAGAATTGAGAATGGGAGAAGTTATATAGACATGTAAACAATGATGACCATGATGATGATCATGATAGTAAAGGTGATGATGATGATGATAATGATAATGTTATATGATGATAAAAACGATAATGTTAATGATGATGATGAGCATAAGCATGATCCTGACATCTAATCGGAAAAATGAGGGGTGATTTAGATAACATATAGTCTCAGCGACAACATACTAAAATCTAGGAAAAAACTGTTGAATAACAACCGAGATACTGGTCAAAACACATTGTCATGCAGATTCATGTTTTAAAATAAGTGACCTCCCATAGACATAACACGCAAATATGACAAATTATGCATTGTCGCCTTTAATCGAATATTTAACTATGATGACGTCATCAAAATGAAAAATGAATGGCATATTTTTGATAGAGAATTATCTCAGCTACAACATATTAAAATCTAGGAGAAGATCGATCACCAATAAGTGAGATAATCTCAAATAAACAATGACAAAAATGACGTCATCAACAAAATACAT
This sequence comes from Strongylocentrotus droebachiensis, assembly GCA_035222895.1. NCBI lineage: Eukaryota > Metazoa > Echinodermata > Echinoidea > Camarodonta > Strongylocentrotidae > Strongylocentrotus > Strongylocentrotus droebachiensis. The sequence goes on along the minus strand of JAVYIG010004232.1, from coordinate 55,030 downwards.
TTATTTGAGTTTAGATGCCAATATAATGACTTTGTTTCACTTTGTACGAGTCAGGGTGGTATGAAATCATGTCTCCAACTCATGCTTTCTCCAACCATGATATTAAAATTGGGGGTCGATGGACTATCTGAAGAGCTATTTCAATTTTTAAAATGGCATGTTTTTGATCAAATTTGCATTATATTGCCCATAGCAGCACGCGCGGATTTTGAACTTTGACGGACGCTCACGGCCTTATGAAATATGAAGAGTGACTGAAATTAATGTAAATTGTCAATTACGTTAAGAGGAAGCTAAATCATGTAAACATTTTGAATTTGACCTTTTCCGCGCGCTGTGAGCGCGCACAACGCGCGCGCGGACAAGTACGGACGGAAAATTTTGAAATGCTTAAAATGACCTGATTCGTACTCTCGTTTAATAGTTAAGTGATTTTGAGCAATTTTAAATTTTGACGGGCACATACGCGCGCGTCATGACCTTTATGTGACCTTTGATGACATGACCTGTTGACCCCTGACCTGAAGTATATGTGATATGAATATGATTGACCTTTGCTGATGCATCATGAAGATATGATGGATAATGTGATTTCACAAAATGGCGCCTGGATGACGTCACGATAACTTGATGACCTTGAAAATGTTCTAGACACGTGTCATGACAATGACCTATGACTGTGCCAAAATTGAATCAAATTGACTAAACCAAACTTGAAGTTATCCTGGGCACAAAAAACGGGAAGAAATAAAAATAAAGAATAATAATAATAAAGAAAATTCTGACGAAATCAATAGGTGGTCTGTTGATAACAGACCACCTAATAATAATAAAGAAAATTCTGACGAAATCAATAGGTGGTCTGTTGATAACAGACCACCTAATAATAACTAGAAATTTAATTCGTCACGAAGACGAATAAGGTGGTCTGTCTAAGTCTTATGATAGAATTGAGAATGGGAGAAGTTATATAGACATGTAAACAATGATGATCATGATGACCATGATGATGATCATGATAGTAAAGGTGATGATGATGATGATAATGATAATGTTATACGATGATAAAAACGATAATGTTAATGATGATGATGAGCATAAGCATGATCCTGACATCTGATTGAAAAAATAAGGACATAGTTAGATAACATATGGTCTCAGCGACAACATACTAAAATTTAGGAGAAAACTGTTGAATAACAACCGAGATACTGGTCAAAACACCTTGTCATGCAGATTCATGTTTTGAAATAAGTGACCTCCCATAGACATAACACGCAAATATGACAAATTATGCATTGTCACCTTTAATCGAATATTTTTCTATGATGACGTCATCCAAATGAAAAATAAATGGCATATTTCTGGTAGAGAATTAGCTCAGCTACAACATATCGAAATCTGGGAGAAAATCGATCACTGACAAGCGAGATAATCTCACTTAAACAAAGACAAAAATGACGTCATCAACAAAATACATTTTTTTTAGTTTAGATGCAAATATGAAGATTTTGTTTCACTTTGTACGAGTCAGTGTGGTATGAAATCATATCTCCAACTCATGCTCTTTCCAACCATGATATAAAAATTGGGGGTCAATGGACTATCTGAAGAGCTATTTCTATTTATAAAATGGCATGTTTTTGATCAAATTTGCATTATATTGCCCATAGCAGTACGCGCGGATTTTGAACTTTGACGCACGCTCACGGCCTTATTAAATATGAAGAGTGACTGAAATTAATGTAAATTGTCAATTACGTTAAGAGGAATCCAAATCATCTAAACATTTTGAATTTGACCTTTTCCGCGCGTCATGAGCGCGCGCAACGCGCGCGGGGACATGTACGGACGGAAAATTTTGAAATGCTTAAAATGACCTGATTCGTACTCTCCTTTAGTAGTTAAGAAATTTTGAGCTATTTAAAATTTTGACGCACACGTACGCGCGCGGCATGACCTTTATGTGACCTTTGATGACATGACCTGTTGACCCTTGACCTAAAGTATATGTGATATGAATATGAATAACCTTTGCTGATGCATCATGAAGATATGATGGATAACGTGATTTCTCAAAATGGCGCCTGGATGACGTCACGATGATTTGATGACCTTGAAAATGTTCCTGTCACGTCTCATGATAATGACCTATGACTTAGCCAAAATTGAATCAAATTGATTTAGCCGAACTTGAGTTATCCTAGGAACAAAAAACGGGAAGAAATAAAAATAAATAATAATAATAATAAATAAATAAAGAAAATTCTGACGAAATCAATAGGTGGTCTGTTGATAACAGACCACCTAACTAGAAATTTAATTCGTCACGAAGACGAATAAGGTGGTCTGTCTAAGTCTTATGATAGAATTGAGAATGGGAGAAGTTATATAGACATGTAAACAATGATGATCATGATGACCATGATGATGATCATGATAGTAAAGGTGATGATGATGATAATGATAATGTTATATGATGATAAAAACGATAATGTTAATGATGATGATGAGCACAAGCATGATCCTGACATCTGATTGAAAAAATAAGGAAATATTTAAATAGCAAATAGTCTTATCTACAACATACTAAAATTTGGGAGAAAACTGTTGAATAACAACCGAGATACTGGTCAAAACACCTTGTCATGCAGATTCATGTTTTGAAAAAAGTGACCTCCCATAGACATAACACGCAAATATGACAAATTATGCATTGTCGCCTTTAATGGTATATTTAACTATGATGACGTCATCGAAATGAAAAATAAATGAGATATTTCTGGTAGAAAATTAGCTCAGCTACATTATATCGAAATCTGGGAGAAAATCGATCACTGATAAGCGAGATAATCTCAATTAAACAAAGACAAAAATGACGTCATCAACAAAATACATTTTCTTTAGTTTAGATGCAAATATGGAGATTTTGTTTCACTTTGTACGAGTCAGGGTGGTATGAAATCATATCTCCAACTCATGCTCTTTCCAACCATGATATAAAAATTGGGGGTCGACGGACTATCTGAAGAGCTATTTCGATTTTTAAAATGGCATGTTTTTGATCAAATTTGCATTATATTGCCCATAGCAGTACGCGCGGATTTTGAACTTTGACGCACGCTCACGGCCTTATGAAATATGAAGAGTGACTGAAATTAATGTAAATTGTCAATTACGTTAAGAGGAATCCAAATCATGTAAACATTTTGAATTTGACCTTTTCCGCGCGCTGTGAGCGCGCACACCGCGCGCGGGGACACTTACGGACGGAAAATTTTGAAATGCTTAAAATGACCTGATTCGTACTCTCGTTTAATAGTTTAGTGATTTTGAGCAATTTAAAATTTTGACGCGCACATACGCGCGCGTCATGACCTTTATGTGACCTTTGATGACATGACCTGTTGACCCTTGACCTGAAGTATATGTGATATGAATATGAATGAACTTTGAGTACGCATCATGAAGATATGATGGATAATGTGATTACACAAAATGGCGCCTGGATGACGTCACGATGACATGATGACCTTGAAAATGTTCCTGTCACGTGTCATGACAATGACCCATGACTCTGCTAAACTTGAATCAAATTGACTAAACCAAACTTGAGTTATCCTAGGAACAAAAAACGGGAAGAAATAAAAATAAATAATAATAAAGAAAATTCTGACGAAATCAATAGGTGGTCTGTTGATAACAGACCACCTAATAATAAAGAAAGAAAATTCTGACGAAAACAATAGGTGATCTGTCGTTGACAGACCACCTAATAAATAAATAATAAAGAAAGAAAATTCTGACGAAAACAATAGGTGATCTGTCGTTGACAGACCACCTAATAAATAAAGAAAGAAAATTCTGACGAAATCAATAGGTGGTCTGTTGATAACAGACCACCTAAAAAGAAGAAGAAGAAGAAGAAAAAGAAGAAGAAGAAGAAGAAGAAGAAGAAGAATGAGGAGCGTAGGATAAGAACAACAACAACAACTTTTGGCCTTGCACTCTGATCTTTTCGGAAAAATACAGATCAGTGCAGGGAGGTGAAAGAACAGGAGGCGAAACTCTTGTAATTTATTCAAACGCATTCTTGAGTTCTAAAGCGTAACAATGGGATGTGTAACATTCCACTTGGCTTTGAAGTTCCATGCTCCGAACCGCGCTTCCACTGCAGGGAATTTCGGAAGCCAGGCACCAGTTTTACATTTATTACAAAACATTAAATTACCGGCAAAATTACAGTGTAAATTAAAAACTTTATATGGGAATTTTATTGGGAATAGTGCATCAAACAAATTTTCAAATTTAGAACTCCGTCCTGCCTTTAAATTGTGTGCCAGAGTTGGTAAAAGAAAAATTACATCCTGTCAAAAACTCAATATTTTAGGATGATGCGCTAATTTGTGCATGCTTTAATGTCCCGTTATTTGATCCATGATTTACAATCTTCAATAACGTTAAGTTTGCTAATGCGTGTTTTCGCGTGTTTTTTGTATTTTTCAAGTTTAAAAAAGAATGAAATTCATATGAATTAGTTTTGCTCGATTTGGACAGTTAACGCGACGTAGAAAATACCAGCACTTAACACTGTGCGGAGTCAAACGCAGGTTTTACTGATACGCGCTGGAAACGCGTCGCACAGGAGCGTAGCTGAACAAAAGTACATTGGACGTGTCCATTATAGCAAATGGGGGTGTATGATGTTAGGCTCATAAGCCTAGCTGTGAACAGTGGAAATTGTGACTCGGACCGTCAGAATAATATATTAATTTGTTAAAATTAGAGTGCATGATATCAGTGTTTTGATCACGGTCTCCTGAACATGTGGTACAGCTAAAGAGAACATTGTATGTATTCTGCCGTGGCACACACACAGGCCCTATACACCCCAACGCACCACACACACATTAGGCATATATAGCAACACACATGGCATATTAAGCGCATACAATGGCAATACAGTGCGCGTAGTATACGGTACACACTAGTACACGCGCGTATACCCTGCATGTAGAATGGATACAGTCCGAAATCCTGTTACACAACAAAAATCTCTTAATCATGGCTATACATACCCCCGGGGGGGGGGTACTCAGATTATAGTCGGACGGGGGTGTGCGGCTGAGACCTCCGAACCCATACCCACATCCAAGGGTCCTTTTGCTGAAATAGGTACCCATGTCTAAGGATTTTTTGTCAAAAATGGACCCATGTCTAAGGATTTCAAACTTCAAATATTACATTTTTTAAGCTGTAATAATACACTCCAGAAAAGCATATGGAGAGTCAACGCTAATGCATATTGACCTCTAGCACAGCACTACGCGTTAATAGGCAGTATTTAAATACATGAATAGTCAATACACTCATAACAGAGAGATGCACACAATCATGCCGATGCGGCTGATCGGCAAGTTCGACAGTGGACTCACAATTTGATTTTTTTAATTATTCTTTTTAACATCGGAAAGTTAAAAAATGTATATTACTGCTATTTAGATCTTATTGATTGTCACTAAAGTATCGATTTTTAGTGAAATTGGTTGAGTTTTACACAGTGGTGTTTGAAATGTTGAGAATCAATACTAATAGCACAGCTTTTAATACACAGCCAGGATAGTAATGCACCTATGTGTGTAATAATACAATGGCCAATAATTTTGCAGTTTCTCGATAAAGTTCTTTATTAGTAAACTGTACCATACTACATGTAGTTTACAAGTAGTTTACACACATAAAGATGAAAACACCATGCAACATAATACTGTGCTAGCACCTCTAGCATCTGTTTGAATTGAAGGACTTTTCCTGTTAACGTACCCTTACACGAGCTCTCAAGCATTGGCTATATAGCTCCCTGCTTGAGCCCCGCTGCTGCCCGGCTGCTGGGCAGAGGGTACGCAGGGTATAGCTGCCGATCTTTCAGCGTGCGAAGCGCTACAAGTTTCCGGGGGTACGACCCCTATACGGGCGGATACCATAGCTAGCGCGCATTATGCCATATGAGTACCCGGTATAGAGCCCATGGGGTCCTGATATATGTGGTACCCCGGGATCTAGTTGAGTTTACGAGCTACGTACGTACACACCCACTGACTTAGAGGTCAGTGCGTACACCTCGTACACTGGAAATGCAATCACCGAAGGGTCCATTTATTTAGAGATGGGAGAGATTTTGGCATTTTCAATGTAGGAGCAAATCCCAAAATCCAGGAGAAAATGAGGGAGAAAAGAGGGGAAAGGAATAAATGAAAAAAGGGACCCATGTCTAAGGATTTTTTTAATGAAAAGGGGACCCATGTCTAAGGATCTTTCCTGAAAAAGTCACCCTTCCGAGCGGCACATACCCGTATACCCAATATACGTGAGTACCCCGGGTACATACCTATAAATACATCTTAATTTAACTAATTTTGAAAACGTATTGTTATTTATGATATGGAAATATTTGTTCCTGTGTAATTATTTTATAGTTTGGTTACATTCATTTAACTAATAGATATGAATAAGTGGCATTTTGTTACCATTAAACGTCATGCCCAATTAGACATCAGCGGTGTAAGAGCGAGCAATACGTAGCTATTGCACACCTCGCATCGACTCAAGAAAGCCACTTCAGGTTATATTTTCTTGCAGACATAACAATTTGTCAAGTCATTTTGACGGACCTATTTTTCAACCAATCATAATAAATCTAATATATTATGAAAGCTGAGGAAATGACCTATGTTCTCGACATGGTATATAATTTGTAGCTTATACCGTTCGCGCGTAAGTCCAATGGAAAAGTCACACAGGGGGTGTGAACAAGCACATTTCTTCTAAATTACGCTTAAATCTCTTCCAAATTCTACCCATAAGTGTTTTGAAATCTTAAAAATGACGGAACTATCTATTTTCGAAAATTATTAAAAGTTACATGATTACAAAGAGGAAATATCAAGCATTTTATAGATGTTGGTATCTATTCCGGACAGCCTCCACAACTAATGCTACACCTATCAAACCCGGCCAAAGTCCGATTTTTCTGCTTCTTCCCATGCCTTTATAACGGGCGCTGAAAATCTCTTTTTTTATTGCGGACGGGTGAACGCTTAACTGTCCCATGAAATTGATATGACACAAGTTTGTGTTCGCTTGTTCTACTCTTTACACATTCAACAATGGATGAGAAATCATTGGAAGGGACAGCGAACAGTTGCTGTGATACCATTTTCTGATGTAGGAATTCTAAATCCTAAAATTTCATGCGCTCTTTTATCTCACCACCTGGTCAACAGCTGCAGATTAGCGCATAACTTTCCGACGGCTTGGAGCATGGGGTCAAAGGAGAACGGCTTGATTCAAGTCCTTCTCTATCACGTCCCTGATCAGTGGTATCACTATGCCGAGATCTCTACACTTCGAGGTCGATTCGTGATCAATCAGAGTTACTGACGGCCGAATGCTGATTGGCAATCCGTGTATACTTTAAGAAGTATCAAGAATATATAATATCCTACTACTGTAATACAGCCTATAACAAAATGAATTAATTTAATTCTTTAATAAAAAAATATATAAATAAACAAATATAGTTTTAAAATAAAAATAATAAATAATTTTGGAAAGAATTATTATTTTTTAAACAGTATATTGGTTGCCAATTGCATCTGATCTCTGTACGTGATACCGGTGCATTCAGAGAAAAATCCTTGTAAGTATGAAAGCTATTTTTCATGTTTTATTCGGTATTCATCAAAGTTATGACATTACATATATGGTCTATGTTTTTAACTCTAAATTGCAGGATACTCCACTACCATACTACTTGAATTTTGGTTGTACGAGATAGTTGAATGCAAGAATGATCGTGAAGATGTGAGCACTGCAGTGGTAATGCTGTGTACTGTGTGAGATGTGAGTGAGAATCGAATGATGGGAGTGGGTTGCAAAAATATTCAGTCTTAATTCTTATGTCTAGTCTAGACCTAGATCTAGCCTAGGCTACTCGATAAAACATATATTTTACTTATGATTGCATAAGAGAAAATTTCTGTTCCTTAATGAGGAAAATAAGCAATATTTAATGAGACTTCATGAAGTCATTGTTGAGTGACCGTCGCTCGTACTCGTTTAGAAATCCATTGCACAGTCATCTAAGCTGTGCTCACGTACAGGGAAAAAATTAATATTTATTTTTCGGGGGCTACTTTTCAAGCTTGCCTGCATGAAAATGACATTCTAAAATTTGTTTTGCATTGAACTCTATGCAAATTTACAGGGGCTCTTTTCTGATTTTCGGGGGCTATTTTGGGCATTTCGGGGGCTAATTCGCCCCGAGCCCCCGTGTATTTTTTTCACTGCTCACGTAGCAAACGCAACGCAACGCATGTAATGCACTACGCAAGGCAACTGTGTGCTATGAAATCATGATTTCGGACATTTAGGTTTTTTGTTTTAAACTAATGTCATTGACGTGTTTAGAGGTATTGCTGCGAGAACATGAAGACTACATGAGCGCTGCTCACGGATAACTGCGATGCATGTCACAAAAGGGCTCGTGACGCGTGAGTCATGTCCAGTTCACTAGTGCTCATTAAATAATTTATTACGCTAAAGTCTGCATTTGCCCTTAATTAGGTCTAGACTTTTGACTTTTGACTTTGGCTTTGCATATTTATCAAAGCGGCATTTTCAACCATTTTAATCATCAGCATCAGCATCAGTATACGGAAGTGTGAGGTGATCCTGTTGAAACTTCCGGTCGTTTTCATTGAGTGGTGCTTTGTTAAAAAAATCACCCTTCTGATGACTTCAACACCATGTACCAGTTTATCTGGGACTTGAATCTTTTGGTGTGCCTTAGGAAAATACCAAAAATCAAAAAATTAAGCTACGGAAATGTGGATCAGTTTGAACTCACCATGTTTTGATCGCCTTGTTTGGTCGTCTTGGTCGACCATAGGATCATTTAAATCTGATATCGCATTGCTAATTAAATGACTTTACAAAGTAGTGATTCAATGTAGTGTAAATGGCTCAAAGAGTGATGCAGAATGCCGGCTGCGCTTGTTTTGAGATTTTTTTCTTTGTAGCAGCATGTATTGTAATGGCTTTTCCGATGGAGGTTGCTGTACCTAAAGTAGACTTATGCTATGAATATTAATTTTTTTTTTTTTTTTTTCAGATAATCATGAATTTGGACTATTTCCTTTCCTTTATTTTGTATTTGTTTATAGAATCATGGGTGGAGGATACGTAGACGAGTCCCAGTTTGCCCACTACACAGGGTTTAGGAGGTGGTTTAATGCCGACACAACGTTTGGCAAGAGGAATGTAAGTAGTCTTGAATTTCAGTCGAGAACTTAGGAACGACAGTGCCTTGTAAACTGTAAGTGATGTAGAAACAGATGGAATCGTTGAGTCGGGCCGGAGGGGGAAACCAGCAATACTTAGATTGAGCTGTTGCATTTGCTATTTTTATTTTCTAATAAATTTATTGATGTTTTGAGAACACTGACTAAACAAATAACCATGTCAAAAATGGCATTCTGGTTATTATACCAGAAAGAAGCAAAAGTCTGTGGTGAAGTGAAAGTCTTTTTCAATTTTTGATGAAAGAAATGTAAATCGCAATATATCTTTATTTGTTCACCCCAAAACGACATGCTCTCTAAAAAATGACCAGTTAGTACTTATGTGGCACACAGACAGTCATTTAATGATTGATTACCCCCCAAACAAACCATCAATTAATCATGTACATGTATGATTAGTTGGCTTGAAACTATTTTCAAATGTTCTCTTGTATTGTATACATAATGGATTTGCACCTCTATCAAGACTTAGGCATTGGAATATTGAAAAAATTAGTACCAACTAAATAGAAGGTAGAGTTGCCATTTTCTACAGCGATCTTTAAAACCTAAGAAAATAAAAGAAAGAAATCAACCGTCATGTTCTTCATATTAGTTGTCAAATCTTTATTTACTAGCTTATCTGATTTTGTTTTAATGTATGCAAATTAAATTAATGTTAATGTGGTCTACCCAGTTAAAAATGTCCCATATTTTTTAATGTTTTTACTATGTTCTTCCATCAGCTTTGAAATGTGTTTTACTAGGGATACAGTTAGGATTCACAATTCAAGTCTGAACAACTGTGTATATTTCAAGTAAACATTAGTTTTACAGAAGTTAATTGGCACATTTGTCTGTATTTTTCCTACTTGGTCTTTCTCTAGTGTGTAGTTGGAACATATGCCGCAACCTTTGTCCTAGTATGGTACATCAGGAGAAAGATGAACAAAAACAAGGCTATAGCAGCAGCGGCCGCGGGCGACATCAGCAAATAAATGTACCATAGATATAGGTGCATGTATCATAGAAAGAACTGAACATCGCCCTCGGATAAAAAATAAAATAAATGAACAATATTTTGCTCATAGAGTGAACTTTGACCTTCTCCTTTGCTGTTTCACCATGATGCCCTCTCAATCGTCACTCAACTGAAAGATGTATTCACATAGGAACACTTCCTTGGTGTCTCCACTCTCCTCGGACTGCACACAGTGTCATCAGCCATGCAATCTCTGTTTGAGGCTGCCTCCCCCTTCACCTGCCACATGTATTACAAGTTGCTGCTGTGGAACTTTTGTGAACATGATCAAGCCGTAATGAGTTGACCTCCAGCAGATTCAATAATATTGAAAAAATGTAACTGGTAACAACTTATTGAATACATTATGTTGGAACCAGTGAATGTATCTGGTATTAGGAAAACAAAAGGGCAGTCATAGGAATAAGTGAAATATAATTTGTCAAGCATTTGAAAAGTGAAATGACATAGTTATCAGACTGGTTCCTGTATTGTCTTTCCAAAGAAGAAAGAAAATGTCAATAACATCATATTTTAGGAATGAAATACAAATTTCATGTCATTTTAGGACTGAGAGAGGTTTGTTCCGACTTTAATGGTAATAAAATTAACTTGTTACATGTACATGTACCTAACCACTTGGCCAGCCTAAACTTCACATTTATAGGAATTTAGAAATTATAATAATTTCTTATTTTGTATCTTGAGGGTTTCTTTACAAATGTGTATTGGAGTTTGTTGAAAATTGAAAGAATACTATTTGAATACTAGAAATCTTAATGGCTTACTCCCACATGTTTTTGTCAGACTCGTGTTATTTGGAGAGAGAGAGAGAGAGAAAGAAGGGAAATAGAGAAGGAGATAGAAGATGAGAAGAGAGAAGAGAGAGAGAGAGAGTTGGACAGAGACAGAGGTAGGTAGGGAGAAGCAAGGATGGGAGGAGAGTAGAGCTGGAGGAGCAGAAGATATTAAGAGAGATTCATGTAAAAAGAGATAACATGAGAAGGGAGGAGAGAGACAGAGAGATCTATGGATATAAAGTAAGAGGAGAGAGAGAGAGAGGTATATAAAAATGGTACGGATAGAGAGAGAGAGATAATACATGTATGTTAACACAGAAAAGAAGTACTGAGAGAGATAGAGATATATAGACATGGTACGAATAGAGAGAGAGAGATAATACATGTATGTTAACACAGAAAAGGAGTACTTAGAGAGATGGAGATATATAGACATGGTACGAAGAGAGAGAGAGAGAGATAATACATGTATGTTAACACAGAAAAGGAGTACTGAGAGAGATGGAGATATATAGACATGGTACGAATAGAGAGAGAGAGATAATACATGTATGTTAACACAGAAAAGGAGTACTTAGAGAGATGGAGATATATAGACATGGTACGAAGAGAGAGAGAGAGAGATAATACATGTATGTTAACACAGAAAAGGAGTACTGAGAGAGATGGAGATATATAGACATGGTACGAATAGAGAGAGAGAGATAATACATGTATGTTAACACAGAAAAGGAGTACTGAGAGAGATGGAGATATATAGACATGGTACGAATAGAGAGAGAGAGATAATACATGTATGTTAACACAGAAAAGGAGTACTTAGAGAGATGGAGATATATAGACATGGTACGAAGAGAGAGAGAGAGAGATAATACATGTATGTTAACACAGAAAAGGAGTACTGAGAGAGATGGAGATATATAGACATGGTACGAATAGAGAGAGAGAGAGAGATAATACATGTATGTTAACACAGAAAAGGAGTACTGAGAGAGATGGAGATATATAGACATGGTACGAATAGAGAGAGAGAGAGATAATACATGTATGTTAACACAGAAAAAGAGTACTGAGAGAGATGGAGATATATAGACATGGTACGAACAGAGAGAGAGAGAGATAATACATGTATGTTAACACAGAAAAAGAGTACTGAGAGAGATGGAGATATATAGACATGGTACGAACAGAGAGAGAGAGAGATAATACATGTATGTTAACACAGAAAAAGAGTACTGAGAGAGATGGAGATATATAGACATGGTACGAATAGAGAGAGAGAGAGATAATACATGTATGTTAACACAGAAAAAGAGTACTGAGAGAGATGGAGATATATAGACATGGTACGAATAGAGAGAGAGAGAGATAATACATGTATGTTAACACAGAAAAGAAGTACTGAGAGAGATAGAGATATATAAAGATGGTACGAATAGATAGCGAGAGAGATAATACATGTATGTTAACACAGAAAAGGAGTACTGAGAGAGATGGAGATATATAGACATGGTACGAATAGAGAGAGAGAGAGATAATACATGTATGTTAACACAGAAAAAGAGTACTGAGAGAGATGGAGATATATAGACATGGTACGAATAGAGAGAGAGAGAGATAATACATGTATGTTAACACAGAAAAGAAGTACTGAGAGAGATAGAGATATATAAAGATGGTACGAATAGATAGCGAGAGAGATAATACATGTATGTTAACACAGAAAAGGAGTACTGAGAGAGATGGAGATATATAGACATGGTACGAATAGAGAGAGAGAGAGATAATACATGTATGTTAACACAGAAAAAGAGTACTGAGAGAGATGGAGATATATAGACATGGTACGAATAGAGAGAGAGAGAGATAATACATGTATGTTAACACAGAAAAGGAGTACTGAGAGAGATGGAGATATATAGACATGGTACGAATAGAGAGAGAGAGAGATAATACATGTATGTTAACACAGAAAAAGAGTACTGAGAGAGATGGAGATATATAGACATGGTACGAATAGAGAGAGAGAGAGAGATAATACATGTATGTTAACACAGAAAAGGAGTACTGAGAGAGATGGAGATATATAGACATGGTACGAATAGAGAGAGAGAGAGATAATACATGTATGTTAACACAGAAAAAGAGTACTGAGAGAGATGGAGATATATAGACATGGTACGAATAGAGAGAGAGAGAGATAATACATGTATGTTAACACAGAAAAGAAGTACTGAGAGAGATAGAGATATATAAAGATGGTACGAATAGATAGCGAGAGAGATAATACATGTATGTTAACACAGAAAAGGAGTACTGAGAGAGATGGAGATATATAGACATGGTACGAATAGAGAGAGAGAGAGATAATACATGTATGTTAACACAGAAAAAGAGTACTGAGACGGCGAGTTACAGACATAAGCAGAGAGAGACAGAATGGCAGATATTTTCTTTAGGAAAGTAGCATGCCTGGCCATAAAACCAACACTACACTAACATCCTCTTTATGTATAAAGGAAAGTTGAAATGAAATTCACATAAAAGTATTTATTGTCCATTTTAAAATCAGTTGTTCACTGGTACACAAGTTAATTTATGCCACATGTTCCTACATCCTAAGTGGGATGAAAATTAGGTGCTTATCCCTCAATGTATCTTCAAAACTAATGGAAAAACTCCCTCTCTTGTTTTTGTATTTTTAAGCTGAAGTTCTTCAAGAGTCATTAATGGGATCTCTTTTTCAGATTCAGAAACGCCACAAAACTATTTCTCTGCAGCTATTTGTCCCTTTTCCTTATGGGGTATATCTTTCCGATGACAATATTTCATACACCACACTGTTTACAATTTCACCATCTCTCTACTAAGAACACAACATTTCCTTTTGATGTGTGTTCAGCTAGCCATTTAAAAATTTATATTACCGATATGTGAAGTACAAGTACAATGGATCCTCATATCAAACTCCTTGAGACCAATGAAATGACCTTGGTATCATTAAATCTTTAATGTATCAGGGCTAAAAATAGAATACAAGGGATGGTGGCTGGCAAAAGCAATCTGTTATAATGAGAGTTTGTTTGTAATAAAAATGTTCTATATATGAAGAGTTTAATACCAAAAGGAGCTAAATCCTGTTTACCAGATTTTGTACAGCCATCTAAGGAAAAGTGATATTAGAAGGTGCATTTTTTTCATAATTGTTCCCAAAATGTAGGTAAACAATTTTGTTGAAAGACAGGTACATAAGTGAACAATGTTCTGATATCAATAATTCATTTCATCGAAAATGGATTTAGCTCCTTTTGGAATTAAGCTCCCTAGTATAACATTCAAAAGGAGGCAAAAATGACTCAATTACCGTAATGAAGAAGAAACATATCTCCATTTTCTTTTGAACATTAAATATATTCCATTCAGTTCTGAATCAGAATACTTGTACGTAGTATTTACATTTATATTCAATATTGCAAATGGAAAATTTGCGCAAATAAATCTAAACACACTTTGCAATATAATTTTTCATAATTTTATTAACACAAGTCACAAGAGGTATATACCAAAATGTTTCACATTACACTGCGTATATAAAAGATGAATTAAGCTGGACATTCTTTAAAACACATATACAAAATAAAGCTTAAATGATTGCAACATTTAACATGCAATACTAATTATACATAGTGTTTCAGTCTGCTTAGAAAAGAAAGGCAATTTTATTGGTATCTTTCTTTGGGTCTCTAGTACCGGTAATTGAAATAAAGATAAACATGAATGCTATAATTGCATATTGTATTTTTGTGTGGAAACTACCGGGTAGATCATATATGGTTTCGCTCGTTTGTCTTGACGTCTTTGGCAATTCGGACTAATTAGCAATCAAGTCTATTTCACAATCGCCCAATTAAAGCCAACTGCCCACTCCATGATTCGACTACAATCCCGTTTTTGAAGACTAGCAATATAATATTAACATCATTTAATATGAACACATACCTGTTAGAATTCCACAGCAAAAATGTGAAAATTCCAAATCCAAAACGAGGAATAAAGTTTATTTTACAAGCTTTAATACAGATATTATCTTGAAAATGAGAGGAATATAAGGTGCAAACTATAAGTTCTCAGGCAGAAATGTAAGAATCCTTCCTTTAAAATAGAATATTTGGCAGCTACATGCATGTGAACATTAAAATACATTTTATTAATGATCAAGATACTGAATAATCATATGATTTATAACAATTTGAATTTGGGGTCTGCAAGTTTCTTTAAAAGAAAAGTAAAGTAAGCTCAGACTTGTTTTTGTCTATGATTTGGCCTTCACTCTGACTCAAGGGTAAATACATTTAAAAAATTCAATTATTGTATCCATATCATTATTCAGAACCTCGAACAGGTTGATAATTTTTGCTTGAATTTCCTTCTGTAATGAAAAATTCAATTTGTATGAATTGGATCACAGTCGGATCATATAGGGTGCAGTGGGCTTTAGAAATTACACTATAAAGAGAGAAATATACAATGTGTATTCAGTAACTGATTTAATAAAAGAGTGAAATAAATTAATAAACCTATTATGGCTTTAGAATATATTTCAAAAACATATTTTTAAACTTTGAAAGCAAAACATATTCTCATTATGCAGCGGGTCATGTGGGGGAGGTGGCATCCACCTGCAATGTTCTATGCTAGATACACCATGTCTCATCTAAACAAATATATGAATATACTTGCCGAGTGCTGACGTCCCCAAGATATATTATTAAAAGTAAATGTTTGTACAAAACACCTCCATCTCTTTTTCCTCCACCAGGAGTGTTGAGCCGTATAATTTCAAATTCAGATTCAATGATATAGATGAATTCTTTCATCATAGCAACCAAGAAAATAAATATTTATATTTTTTAGGAATAATTATTTAAAAAGAAATAACACCTGATGGAAGAGATGCTCACAAGATATACGGCAAAGAGTTCTAGATATTATGCATTTGATGGATAACCAACGAAAAAAAGAAACTTTAAAACCTTTATCATATTTTCCTAAAACCATCACAGATCCGTGTCTCTCTCTCTTTTTTTTTTGACCAGCTCTTTAAAAAAATCACGGTCCTACTACCCCTTGGTCAGGAGAATGTCTCCTTATCTTCATCAAAGTTGATGACGTTGATGAAATTGACCGAAGACAGCTTAGGTTCTGGATGCTTCTCATACAGTCTAAAGATGCAGGATTAAAGGGGGTGTAGCATGATGAGACTATGTGTCTCTCCCGTGGATAACGCAACCGCAGGATTTGTGTGCGTGCAACATACGCAAAACTGAAGCGTGAGGAGAACTTTGGTCTGTTTCACGAACGCTAGCACACGCTTTTTGTTAATCAAGTCCATTTGTTTACGTGCAGTTGTCCAAAAGAAGTCGTAGATGGCGTTAACCAGTATTTGCCATGCTACACCCCCTTTAATGCCTCATCTTTGAATCTTCTTGTCAATCAGCTGTCAATCAAATATCTGTCCCAGTAACTTTCCCCTTAGAAAATACAAAGGAACATTCAGGAGTATATCTACTCCTCTTCATCAAATTTGATGAGGTCTTTGTCCAGTCTGCAGCCGTTAATGAAGTCACCTAGAGATGGCTCATGTTCTGGAAGCCTCTTGTAGTCTAAAGACGATGGATTGTTGATCAGCTCTTACTGAAACCACTGTTCCTACTTTCTCCTAAAGAGAAGGAAGGAATTATCAGGTGAATGTCTCCTCCTCTTCATCAAATTTGATGAGGTCTTTGTCCAATCTGCAACTGTCGATGAAGTCACCTAGAGATGGCTTGGGTTCTGGATGTTTCTCGTAAAGTCTCAGTATGGATGTCTGACACCCTTCCCTCCACTTCTCTATCAGATTCTGAAGTGCTTCCAGGTCATTCTGTTCAAATGATAAAAACAATGAATTCCATTTAAACAAAATGGTGTTTAAAAAGGGTATAATGAATTTTTAAATACACAAATCTTTATGCATCACATTGCAAGCCTACATATTTATATTGTGGAATCAGAAAGAAGCACGAAAAAATCCTTGGGGAATATGTCTCTTTCAAAGAATATCCACCAATTCACAAATCAAGATACGTGCATTTAGTTATTTCTGACCCTTATTAATAAGGCCCTGACACTTTGCAGCAAGAATTCCCTTTGTGACAAAGTGAATAGATAAAATAAAATTACTTTGTACAGTGGCAGCAGGATGTTGGCAAGAAGAAAGCAAAAATCATGAACCATACTGTTATATAGTGGTTCCAAGTACAAACAAGGTAGGTCATGGTAACTTTTGCTCCACCAATAGCGTTAGATGTCTATAGATAGAGGGTAATCTACATTTGCCACTCTCCACCCAGATGTCAATGGACGCCTGATATATGCTTGAGCGCTAGTTACTTTTGGCAGCTCGACTACAACCAGGGTAATATGCGTACAGTGCCATGAGCGTCAGAGACTGGCAGATACCGGCGCTATATAAATACCGGTATCCATTTTATTATTATAAATATCATATTTTGAAAAAGCCCTTGCTAAAACAATGCTATCATAAAATTTCTTTTAAAGTTTCTTTTAAAGCCCAACTGCACTACTTATACATGTAGCCAGGCGCGTACGCAGGGGGGGGGGGTTAAACCCCCCCCCTTGATTTTTTTTTTGTGTGTATGTTTTTTGTGAAAACCCCCCCCCCCTTTTGAGTTTTTTTTTTTTTTTATAAAAAAAAAAATTTAAAAAAAAAAAAAAAATTATGCCAATGGCTGACCTAAAAAAAGTGACCTTACCCCCCCCCCCCTCCCCCCCAACGGAACAAAATGTCAAATTTCGAGACCAAACAAAAATGTCCTCTTACCCCTCCCCCCCCCCCCCCCCCCCCCCACTGAGCAGGTTTTCGGCCGGCGCGGTTTTTAAATTTTCGGGAGCAAAATAATAAAGCCGAGTCGTTGCGAAATTTTGGGCCTGATTTTAAAACCCCCCCCCCCCCCCCCTTGAAAAAATCCTGCGTACGCCACTGCATGTAGCTACATGTACCTGTGCGCTCTAAATAGCAAACAATGCCTTATCAGTGCCTATTGTGCCCTAATGATCTTGCAGGGAGGTCTAATAAATCCCCCCTGGCCAAACTAGTACAGACGGGCTTTAAAGAAAACCAACTACAAACAAGATACAGAATGATTTATTAGATTAGGGGATAACCTAATTTGAGATTACCTTTGACCTGTACATCTTGACCAATTTCAGCTTTCTGCACGTCTCCTCTTTCTCTGCAACCTGTTTCGTCAACTCTTTCCTACCCAGATCCGCCTCAATGATCTTTTCCTCCACAGATACCTTGCTGTCACTCTCTTCACACATGTTCTTTGAGTTCACGGATGTTCTGCAAATTGGAAGGAGGAGGAGGAGGGGGAGGGGGAGGGGGAGGGGGAGGGGGAGGGGGAGGGGGAGGGGGAGGGGGAGGGGGGGGGGGGGGGAGGAGGAGGAGGAGGAGGAGGAGAAGGAGAAGAAGAAGAAGAAGAAGAAGTATTCAAAAGTATATTCATCATGATCATTCATATTATATTAAATGTATACTAAAACAGGGCCCTGAGACTAAATCATAATTCATAAACGAGGTTGAACGAAATTCAGACAAACATGAAGTATGTGTTTACAATTCACATGTATTTAGTCAAGTACTTATGATTGTTAATTATATGTTGTTCCTGTGAAATTACTGATTCAGCAAGATTGTTAACGTAAATATAAACAATTATCCTATATGGATCGACACAATAAAGAAATGAAATGAAATGAAAGGAAATGATCAACACAAGCAGCTATGGAATGTTAATTATCCAGGTCAGGCCCAGCTCAGTCTTCTGTATGCAAATAAAGTTTAATTCATTATGCATGCCATGTGACTGTGGTAAGTACTGTACGTGCCAAAGGCTTTTTGCAGTTCTGTTTTTTTTTGCATCCTATTTCATAGTTTTACACTATATTCCATACATGTACATGTACATGTTGGTCATCTGGACACATACCAAAACTGCGTCTTTAGAACGATTTCTTTCAAAAAATATTGCATGACCCAAACTCAAGTTTATCTATCCAAGTGTCCAGACACCCAATCCAACTTCAAACTGACATTTGTCAACGTACCCTCCCCCACAGAGGAGGTGCCATTATATTTATAGAGTCGGACGTAGCGTAGCATCACTCTCAGGGGAACATGCATTGATCATATTATTCATACTTCATAGGCTGTATCTTTCGTTCTACAATTCATAATGCCCATGTTCTGCATGACTACATATACATATACTAGGAGGCGGAAGGAGCAATATTATACATGAAATTATTAAGTCATGAGAGTAAGACCAACGCTCGATTGCCCTACACTGCATCGCCTAGTTTTAATTTAAAATCCTAATCATAAACCTTTCGCATGCAGACACCGCATGAATTAATTTGCATGGCTCCTTTAACCGATTTAGAACATCTTAATGAATTACTTATTGTTTACATTCTCTTGAATCTTACAAATGATGCCTTACTTGACTTACACGTATCGGCTTCCAGCTTAAAGTTAAAGCAAGTCTCTCCGATCCAGCTTTTCCAGCCGATCCAGCTTTTCCAGCCGATCCAGCCGATCCAGCGGGCGTAAATGGGGAGGTTAATATGTCAGCTACTGTCAGCTAGTGCAGTGCACAGCCAGGATTCTGAGCCGCAGTGTTGCGTCCCTCAACCCTGATATCGACGATGGTTGTTCCGCTGACTATAAGTCTGGCTGGGCTCCATCCACTGCCCAAAAGATTGACAACTCTCAGTTTTATCAAACAATTCCCCGGACCAGACGATTATTTCTGTACTAAACGAGTCGTAAGAGTAGATCCCGGTCCAGTCGAGTCCCCAATACAAAATTACCGCGCGCTGTATTTTCGCCGTGGATCGCGTATCAAAAATTAGAAAGGGGTGATTCCCGCGAGATGACGTCATGTATACAATCATTCACGGAGCTATGACGTCGGCCTATTAAAATACTGAACTCATATTTATGAAAATGGCCGTGTATGCGAAGTGTGGCAATCAACGCTGCTACCAAGAACGAAAACAGCTGCGAAAGGAGCTTGAACGGGGCAGGAAAAACCTCATATCATATATTGGTGAGTAGATCAAACTTTACTGATCATTATCGGACCATTCGATTAAAAATTGTCGCGAGGAACACGTAACGTTTAGGGATGATTTACCGGCGAATTTGGCAGGTCCATTGTGCAGGTCCTCACGCTTGTAAAGCAGGCAAATGTTATTTTTGCCCGCTGAGAATGCCCCGTCCTTTCAGACCCGCATCACGTTTCACCCGATACAGTTAAATCCCCGCTCATGCATTGTTTCCCAGAATGAAAGCCACCATTTTGTTTTCTTTGTGTCATTTTACTGGGATTGGATATTGGTTTGTGCTGAAATGATCCCTCATTTTAGAAGCTGTATTGAGATTGGATAAGCTCATACAGCCTTTCAAAGGATTTCCTTTGTTAATTGATTTGTTATGCTTATTAATGATTTGCACTTTGCAGACAAACATTTTGGTTAGGCTATGTCTACGTTTGACTCTCCCTGGTCAGATATTAATTATGCACATGAATTTAATTACATGTTACTTTTGACTTTTGTTAGGTTAATTATACTATTAGTTAGACCACTGTGTTTATTCTGATTTGTTCATGGCGTGCTTGTTTTGGCCTATTGTTCTAAAGTTTTGGAAATTTTCCAGATATTAATAATTAATTTAATAATAGATCTAGTAGATCTACTCCTTCATACAGATCATTGCTGTAGACTGTAGAGTTTGAAAGTGCATTGAAGCATGTTGTGTGAACTGTGATGTAGATAAATAAAACAAAAGGAAAACAACACTCTTAACTTTTCATTATTGAATTCCTTTTAACTTTACAACATAAGGAGAGGAAGGGACCTGGATATATTTTTTTTTTAAATTATTTGGAAATGAAACTTAGTTTTAATTCCTTTCACAGTTTTTTAAATAGAATTTTCAATGTTGAAATTGCCAGTAAGAGAGGAACGGATCGGGATGAATTGTATTACTTTAATTTGGAAATGAAACTTGGTTTTAATCACTTTCATCTATTAGATTGGTACACTATCATTAGATAATTTAGGCCTGTAATCACAAATTATTTTCATCTTACTTAAGGTTACCTACATTTACTTATGGTTGAATTCTGGACGCTGGTTGAGATTTCTCTATGTCCAGATTCTTGTTAATTGGTTGTACTCCAGCACTTTAGTCAAAGATTTTAAAGTTTATGCTAAAGTAAAATTAAAGGTCTTCTTGGGAACATTTTTTTGATTGGAATTAAAAGAAATTAGAATAATATACATGTTGACTGTTTCATTTCATTTATACAAATTGCACCTGTCTTCTTTTGCTGGTTGTGATTTGATAAAATATCTTATATAAATCTCTACCTCCATAATGTTAAAATGCATTTTGACATAAATAATGCTAGGGGTACAGTTTGTAGGTCACTAAAAATAAATGAAGGCATATATTATCCTTTCCTTCACCATCTCAAGCAAAATAGATATAAAAGTATAATATTTCAATTTAAACCAAGTATATATGTCACATTTGTTTTGTTTACATTATGTATATTTTAATGTGAGTGTGTAACTTACACTTATGCAGTGTATGTATGCTTGTCATGCAATTGTTAAATGTATTTTATTGAGAATGTACTGCTTTAATAAGTCTGCAGTCTGCTGAGGATCTTTCAGAATGTTTCTTTTCTTTTCGATACAGGATATTTGACTTTGATTGACTTTTGTATTATTATTATCATTATTATTAAATTATAATAATTATTATAATTGCTATCATAATCTTCACCAGTAATAATAAGTGTTTTTGTTGTTATTGTCCTTTAATCATGAGACTATAAAACAAACAACAAAAAATATTTTTATGTCATAATGGTACACTAACTTTCTCTTCTTTTATGTAGGATGTATTACAGGTTTATAAGATTTTCATGTAATGTACATGTACATTGCTAACCTTGTTCATCCTTATGATTTCATCTGAACGTTGTTTGAAAATTTTCATTTTGTTTAACACTTGTGAAAATAGATGTTGTTTTCTTTTTTCTTGGTTAATTTTGACTCTTTATCAGCCTTGGGCTGTGAAACCCTGGAGTGCTATGTAAATGTAGTTGTGTGAGGACACTGCACATGAATGTATGTATTAATTGTGACTAAGGTTAAATGGATAGTTGAGTTTTGTTACAGAGAGAGCAACACAAAATCATTTTTTTGTGAGATAATGACAAATTGAGTGTCAAATTTGAAAGTGCATACAATTTAAATGACAAAATCATCTTTGTTTGATTAAAATCAGTTCAGAGCGGCTGAAATATCCATAAATATAACCATTTCTAATATTTGTGGGGCCCCTGAAATATTCTATAATTTTGAACTAGCCTTTGCAAAAAGAAATACTGCCTTACCTTAATTGCCGGCGATAAGGCCGCACCGCCGCATAGGCTGCACCCAAACTTTGACATTTTAGAGAGGAAAAAAAAAAAGGAAAAAAAAACAAACGGACAAAACAAGATGATCATAATTTTCTCGAAAACACTATTTTTTTTTACAAACTGATACCAAATTCATCAATTTTCTTATAATTTACCGGAAGTTTAGTTAAAAAAGTGATCGCAGGCAGCTTTGGTGTCCGATAATACCCCTACCACAATGTACGGTGTAATGCGAAACTGCATGAAATGGAAAAACAAAATGGCGACTTCGGATGGATGTTCGCGGTAGCTCCGTTAAACGGTCCCTTCCTTTACTTTTGCAATGCATTGGCACGAACTTAGATCAAGATCTATCGGCAAATGTTGTGTTAGGACGTTTATTTTCGTCTTCATGTCAACAATGCAAGGTAAAATTGTCGGTAAGATGTGTGGAAATGTCCTGTACCATAGTGGTATAGTTATTTTACCGTATGTAGTCCCATATGTGCATATTTGTGCTGGTTTTGACTTTCGTTTTTTAATTTTTATTACTCTTTCACCGTAAAGGCCGTACCCCGACTTTTTGATATTTTCTTTTCCAAAAATACTGCGGCCTTTACGCCGGCAAATACGGTATCAGTTTTTGTTGGCTTTTTCTTGTTGGTATATATTGCATAAAACCAGCCGGCCTCTGAATTGTATTATTATTAAATTATGATGAAATAAAATCAACGGTCACTGTATTTTTCTGATAGTGGAGCTGAATCGGTATGAACTGATTTAATCTAAATTTCACACATTTTGGGGTCTAAAGCTAGCTCCATAGCAATTTTAGGTTGTAAAAGTGCACTAGAAATGTCATAAATAAGAATAAGAGCAATAACCATCCACTTTGAAGGCATTTACGGTCTTAATTTTAAACAAGAACTCAACTGTCCTTTTAATTGTAACAGACAACCGTACCTGTATGTTCCATTTCTCAATGAAAACTGGCAAAGGGTTTTAACAACAAAAAATCTTTGGTGTTCTTTAAATTGATCATGAAAGAGATACATTATACTACAGATACATAATACACTGACACAGTGGTAATGGTGGGTTGTGGGTCATTAGAATATTTTTGCTTTCAGCATGCAACATTGTAAAAAGAAAATTGCTCTTCAATGAAAGTGAGAGAAAAGGTTAGTGTCAAACACGCCTTCCATGTACATGTACATGTATATGAAAACAATATTTGTAAGTACCGTATTAAAACCTAAATGTGCTTGCTGCTGAGAGGGAGAAGGATGGTAATTCTAATGTTTTTCCATGTGTGTTAAAGGATATGAGTTAAAGATGAGGTTGAATTCTGGTATGCAAAATTTACATGAACGCTGAAAAAAAAATATCTGGTAACAATTGGAAAAGGTTGTGTGGTGACATATGGTTAGAGGTTTTGGAATCACTCGTATAGTAAGGAAAAAATCGACTCAATGTTGATGAAAGTCATGTACAATGCAAGCACAAAGAAATGGGTATATGGGAAAAATGCACAAGCGTTTGGCCCAAACTCTTTATTTTTCACGTTTACCAGAGCTTGACTGTCTCTTAATCATGTTTTTTGGCGCTCAGCAGACATGTCAATCAATGTTCAACACCATTAGAGTGATGCCTCTGTGACCTTGAGTTCACTATCTCATTAAACATCACGATGAGTGGGCTGATGAGACGGACCCCCTCGAATGAATGCCGGTCGGCCCCCGGTCCAAATAAATGAATGCTCCCCCTATGTTATGACCGTGACTGTTGTTATGCATGGTTCAAATTCCTTTCTAGCCGAATTCGATGGTACAGCTTACCTCCATTTCCACACATAGCTCTGCCTAGCCCTAGGAAGTGCAACCAGTAACAAGCTTAATACCAAAGGCCTGGCCTCTGTCTCAGCCCACCCATTGAAATAATGTAGTGAACATGAACATGTGCTTCAATGCAAAAAATGTTGACTCATTATTCAGAAGCAATAAGTGAATATGTTGAACATTTTAGGTTTCTGTTTGCATGTAAATGAATGAAAGGATTTTAGGAGGGGAAGGCGGGGTCTATGTAGGAGATTGCTGCATGTAAAGGTTAAGATCATTATGTTGGGATATTAATGCAAAATGTAACATAAATACAAATAAAAAAATGAAAAAATACACTACATGTAGAGAGCAATTTAGAACTGGAAAGTTTCAGGCATACTGTAGGCCTACATAATTGCTGTAATGAAATCAACAAAACTGAGATGTTAGGGCATTCTACAATACATTTAAATAAATTTACATGTGCACAAATTTTAAATTTAGACCAGCACTAAGAAAGTTATAAATGTTTGAAATATGAGGTCACTACAGCTATACGAATCTCAAATTGGCAAATTTGTCAGTTGATTGTTACATAGTGACAGGTAACTCTCCAATTTGTTGTGTATAAAATATGAGTAATTTCTGTTTTTTCCCTCAAGTGCCTTCTCCCTTGGGGCACTGCTCAATGTATTGAAGAAAAAAAAAGAAATTTTAGTCAAGTTTAAGTGTTGGAGCAATTGGGAAAGTATTCCGGCATTACATCACTGTGATATTACTGATTCAGCCGATTTGAAGTGCCCATAAGTGATTAGAAATCTAGAAAATTGATTACTTTCTGAAGTCAGATTTCATTCAGACTTTCGCTAGTCGGCTTCTCTGATTTTTCTGCTTTCGTTTAGAGTTATTTGCTATAAAAATTGGATTTCCCTTTCAATGTTCATCCTATTCTCAGTGCTTTTACAACTTCAAAGAGAAAAGTTATTTCCTGGAAAGGATAAGGGTTAGAGAAAGAAAAGAAGAACAAAATAAATTGATTAGCTGAGAACCGGGATGCTTTGGTTTTGAAACAAAGTCTGTAAGGCTGTAAGCCATTGCCATACATGGTAACTATCATGACATTGTTCCTCCCTTGCCAAGTCACATAGAAAAGATGTCAGGCTGTTGTTTCCTGAATATTCATATTTTAGTAGCATTCATGTTAAATGAAAAATAACATAAACTGAACAATGAAAAAAAAGTGGCAGAGCATGACGGGGCAGGTTAATATCACCCTTCAGCAGGGAGGTATTATTTAACCTCCTGCTTCTCTTCACCCTGGTGTTTATATGGATGCCAGTTGAATGTCTGCATTATGATGGTTTGAACATACACTGTACAGCATATTCTTGCACCTGTATGTTAGGTTGTACTGGGCTAGAATAATCTTCAGGGAGTGGAGAGTATGCATTGTACCAATTGTATATATCCGCTAAAATCTGGGGTATATTTTAATTTATTTAATAATCTTAAATCTTCAATTTCGGAAGGTGATTGCTAATTTATGATTAATAGCGATGTAAGATATGGTATGTGATTTTTATGAATGAGGATGTTTCTTTTTCTGATAATGCTATCTTATAAACTAGAGTTATGATTCATTCATTAAAATAAAAAAATTACAAAAAATGAACAGTGCTGGTTTTCTGAGGGGAAATTATTTAACTAAATACTGTAAAGCAACGAACATGTAATGATTGCGTTTGCATTGTCGAGTCCACAGGCATATATACCGCAAGAGGAATACTTGTGGATTAATCCTGAATCTCTATGCTTCCTGTGCCCAGAATACACTCCCAAAGCTGATTTCATATTCACCTCCCCCAAGTGGGGTTGTTGTTTGAACAACGTTAGATGATGGCTCTTTACACGAAAGCCTTGCTTCCTCCTCAAAATCTGCCATGGAGACACAATGGCTTAATTTAGACGTTTTCCGCGGAGATGTCAGCTCGTGGGCTTGTAAGACAAACACCAAACCTCCGCCAGAAGGGCACGGGGAAAGAGAAACAAAATGGCATAGGAGGGAAAATCAATCAAAGAATGTAAAGCTATGTGTTGTGGTTGCCAAGTACCCCCCATGTTTCCAGAATTTCCCGTCTAAATTACGACAGGGAAGTGACGGTGCTAATTTTAAAAGGCTCTCGTGCGTCTTTTGTGCCTTTTGGTTTCTTCCCCTCTCCAGTTTCCAACCCTGTGTGTCTGTCAGCGAATGTACATGTTCATTTCCTCAAGCACTTAAAAGGGTTTTCTAAACTTTGCATGTATTGGTTGTCTGCTTAATGATTCATACCGTTTCTGTTTGAGTGGCGTTGTATTTTAGCCGGACAGTGCGTCCATAATGGTGGCTGTGGTTAACAGGGTATTATTTGCTCAGCTAGAATTTGCATGCTAATTGCGACAGAAAGCTGTAACCTCCATAGCATGAGCTATTAAGAGACGTCCATTTCCCTCCTTCACTTGAACAACATGCAGGTAATGTTTGGCCATTATCCCCAGGGTTGCAAGTGCATTATGAATGCGTTCAGTCAAATATCGTGCAACGTTTTGGAAGGTCAAATGAACATATTAAAAAAGAAAGAACATGTGGAGGTACAATGTAACCCTCAATAAAGTAGTAAAGCACGCGCTAAAGAGACGTCCTTTCACATTCACTTGAACAACAGGTAATGTTTTGTCATTGTCCCCATTGTTACAAGTGCATTATGAATGCGTTCAGATAAATATCGTGCAATGTTTTGGAAGGTCTAATGATTATATAAAAAAAGACAGAACATGTGGAGATACAATGTAACCCTCAATAAAGTAGTAAAGCACGTGCTAAACAGACGTCCCTTTCCCATTCACTTGAACAACATGTAATCTTTTGTCATCACCAGGGTTACAAGTTCATTTCATGTACCGGTATGAATGTGTTCAGAAAAATATTGTGCAACGTTTTGGATGGTCAAATGATATTAAAAAAAGAAAAAATAGGAGATAGGGTGTAACCCACAATGAAGTAGTAACTGTCACAGCATGAGCTAAACAGACGTCCATTTCCCCTTCTCTTGAACAACATGTAATGTTTCGTCATTATCCCCAGGGTTACGAGTTCATTTAATTTATGGATGCGTTCAGATAAAAACCTGGTCAAACATTTTGAATGGTCATGTGGAGAACATGTAACCATATAGTTTCTTCATTTTGATCATGATGGTTGAAAGTTTTTTTCCTGTCAGTACTCAAAAATATGTACACCCAGGCATTGGAGTCTTTTTTGCCCCGGAACAACATTAAAACGTGTTTATAGCTGAGGGGGCATAGGGTTTGTGCGGAGCCCAGCATTGTGTATTCCCCAGGTTACAAGGTCGACTGAAATTATATTACGGTGTATGTCTGAACAAGACCCTTTGTTTTGTTCCCTCTTCTACAACAATGGCCTAGACCTGGCCTTGATGACTTTCCCCCTTTTCCTAGTGCCACATTGAATAATAGAGGGGACTCATGTTTTGTCCATATTTATGTACTCTGAACATACAAAATTGCTCCACTGAGTCATTGTCTTTGAACATAATGCAGAAGCCACCCTTCCCCACCCCCTCCCCCACCCCTCCCTCACTCACAAACCATTGTTACACAAGATATCTAGATTTTAAGAGTACATAGTACACTTTGAAAACCAATTCCAATAGATAAAGACAACAACAATGATAACATATTATGCTTGGTCCTTTCTTATGGCATAATTTACAAGTTTCTTTCAACTCAAAATACACATGAGCATATTGTGTTTTTTGTTGGTGGTTGTTACATTGTATGTTAGTAATTTACATTGTATGTAGTAAAGTTTACATATTTGTGTCACATGATTCCAGGAAGCTGTGAAAAAATAATTTAATTCAATGCTGTTTCTTTTTTTTCTCTCTCCTAATTAGTATTTTAATCATTTAAGAAAGATTCTTGTGTAGTACATTCACTGTTTGAAAAGCTTAGTAATATACATGTAGTTCACATATATATCTCACGATTCCAGGAAGCTGTGAAAAAACAATTTAATTCAATGCTGTTTCTTTTTTCTCTCTCTTCTATGCAGGCCTCGAGTGTGTAATTGAAAGCGTTTTCGGGTCTGAATTTGTGCAAAAAGTATCTCCTTTCAAAGGTGGGTGAAAGTGAAAGTTAAACAAATATCCCAGGAACATCTATGTTTGGAGCCACACAGGCAATAACTCTGTTTAAATTATATGATTCAATGCCCCTCTAGCTCCAACAGAACATATACTTGTGTATCCTCTTTCAAAGTCATTTAAGGGTTTAAATTTATGGATTGAAGTATTACATCATGGTTTCCATTACTCTTTCTGAACTAAAATCGAAACAAGGAAACTGAAGTTTTCAGCTTAAAATAAATGTGGTGGGGTTATGCACAATTCAGGCATGGTTAAAGGGGAAGTCAATCCGGATAATCACTTTATATGAATGAATAAAAGTAGAGCAATGAGAGAAATGGGTCAGTGAAAAATCTGTTAAACTTTGAGATGGGGTTTGCAAATCTGGATGTCACATCTCTATACTGGATCACCAAATGTGCAATTTCAATTTGTTTTAGCCTTTGTACTGTAATAATAATAATAATAATAATATTCCGCTTACCGGTATATAGCGCTTAATACAAATGTATAGGCAACCTCAAGATTATTGTAATGAAATTGATCCATGTATCTAAAAAAAACCTGTAGCTCATTCTTTAGCTTTAACTCTAGATAAATAAAGAACAAGTGGTGACATTTTACCTGATCTTGTATCAAAATTTTGAAACTGCAATCTGAAACTCTAGATAACCTTTAGTTTGTCATTTCATTTTTTCTCCGCAGCTGCGCAAGATGACACACACAATCATGAACCTTGCGACTGGCAGGGTGAGAAAGAGAACTGTGCGATGTGCGCAGCCAGGCAAGAAATAGTACAGGTAAAACAAACAATTTTCAAATTTATGTAGGTAATAACAACAATGATGATGATGATGATGATAATAGTAATACTGATAATGAAAATAATGATTACAACAATTGGTTTTATGTAGTGCATTTCTTAAAGTAAACAAGGCAATGCCCCTTAATCAAAGGACAAATGAAAACGAGTTGTAGAAATATTTTTTCAGATGTTTTTTGAAGAGGTCAAGTGGAGTAGTATATGGGTCATTCCATCGGGTTGGGTCATAAATTGTGACATGAAGGTTCAAAATTCAGAGTTGGTGAATAATTTGTTTATTGTTATATCCTGTTTCTAACACCAATCCTACAATAGATTTCATTGGAATTGTGTGTATTCCTTTGCACACTTTCATTTAAAATGAAAAAACAGACACAACAAAATACCAACGTTACAAGGACATCTTTTTTTACTTGCTCATTTATTTTCTGATCTGAAACTTTGTTACAGTCTGTACTCCACTTTTTTTTGGTGTGGAAAACATTAAGATGATGGGAGCAATAGTTTAGAATACTTAAAACTTGAACACAGCAACATTATATCAACTTATAAACATGAAACAAATGAGGAACTAGCAATTTTCAGATCATGTTTTTCTTCTAAAGGGTTATCTTTTCTCTTGCAAAGAAAATCTTGGCTGCATTCTAAGAAATGTGCCAATTAATTGATGCATGAAACATATTAAATGAGATGATGACACAAATGAAAGGAAACCTGCAAGATTTATGGTCTATATTCACCTCAACACCTCGAGTTACCAATGTTACATGGACATCATGTCCGAGTAACATCCGTATGATATTAGAGTTACTGACCTCTTATACTCATTGAAACATGACAGACTATATCAAATGTCATCTGAAATATCTTTCATCCATTGACCAGTAAATTAAAAAACAAAATATTCATACAATAGGTGTATTGGTTGATATTAATGATTGACTTTATAAAATTATACTTCTTCAAAATAGTGATTAGATTGGAAAGATCTTTGTTTCCAGGAATATTTTGATGACTTGTCATTTTGCCTGCTCTCTTGATCGATCTCTCTGCCAGAGCTGAATCCTCAGGCAGCAATCTATATTGAAAAGAAATAAATAAAAACAAATAAGTAAACAATATTAAATGAGATAAAAATAAAACAAAACTGTAAATTGCTTCTGTAACTTTTCATTTCAAAATGTGTGTTCTGGTTGATAATCACGAGTACTTGTACATTGTAACATTGTAAGAATTAAGGATGGAACTACACAGAGGATTGCAAGATGGATAGGGAGGCATCATCCTCACGTTTGGCTCGTTTTGCATGCCCAAATAGAAGTAGGTATTTGGTTTTCATTTTGTTGATTTTTTCTTTTAAGGTCAATATTTGTGTTAAATTATTAATTTCTTTAAAAAAAAGATTTTTGTTATTTATCATTATTGATTTATATCTTATTTTTTGGAAGGGGAGGGTAGGTGGTGAAAACCCTTTAACCTCCCTTTAACCTCTGTAGGAGGGGGGAGTGGGAGCCACATGGCAAACATCAATAATTATTTTATTTAAAAAAAAAATATTAAAAAAAAAATATTAAAAAATAACATATTTTTTTTTATATTAAAATCATTAGATCTATGTATCCAATTTTAATTGAATCAGGGGAGGGGGTCGCATGCCCTCTCCCCTTTAGCTCTCTCCATTTTTCTCTATCTCAACCCCAACCCCCTTTTTTGCCCAAAAGTTGGATATGTTGGGCCTTAGATTGAACTTCCTAACAATATTACATAACTTGTGTTTTTCCTTAGGCTTAGCCATCATTTTTCAATGACAATTAATGGCATCATATAATTAATATTAATTAATTTAACAGTTGTGAGAAAAATTCTGAGGTATAGGAACATCAGTTATATCTTTATTTACGGGATTCTTATAACAAAATTTAATTTCTGTCTAAGAAATTAGCTTTTTAAGGGGAAAAGTCCGGCAACGATTTTGCATGTTTCGTTATAACACATATATCAGTATGTGGGACAACAGTAAAATATTCACTCACACGTGATGGTTTTGAAACCGTTTTAAGCTATAAATAACACAATTTTAAACGGAATTACATTTAAACAAAATGGAAATTCATTGTCTATGATAATAATTCGGGCTATAAAAATAACTTAAAATACATATTACGTACCAATTTGGGCGCTGACGGGCGAAAATGGCTGCCCGACGTTATATGGACATTGTCACATTTGTGGTTGCAGCTTAGGGGTAGATTCTCGCACACCATCAAAAAACATGTGTGCGCGTTCGTGAATAACTAGCAGGTCATTTTAACACCAAAAACTGAAGCTAGCGGGCTGGTTTGATCTCAAACACCGTAATTTCACACCGACGTTACCAAATTATGAAGGACATCGCGGCGGATTTTTGTGGTAAATTAATTATTTTCTTGTATTTACCGACCGATTTAATCGTCATTCTTTCTACATATGTTCATCAGGGGTTGTACCTTCCTAATAAGATGAAAGTTTCTGAGAAAATATCCTGCTAAATTTGTGTAAAATGTTAGATTACCGCCGTTACGAAAAAAGTGCTTAGGACATTGTTGGTAACGTCGGTATTGTGTTTTTTCAATATGGGATAACTTGCCGATTTTTTGCACATTTCACCTGAGCTTCTCAGACATAGTAGGGGTATTAAAGGTGACATGTTTTAAGTAGGAAACATTGCATTATGATGATTTTTTTTCCAGAAATGAGTTCATGAAAATGACTTGTTTTCATGTCACAACTTTCACCCTTAAAATCGCTGAGACATCGGTAGTTAAACTCTCACCAAAAAAAAAATATGATGAACAAGTTTCTGTTTTCATGTTTATTTATTCTGTCATATATTACTCTTAAATAAAATATACTTTTAATTTTCTAAATATACATTTAAATTTGAGAAAATAGCTTCTAAACATTCAAACACATGAAAATGCTGAAATGACCCAACCCGATGGAATGACCCATATCTTAGAAATGCAGGGAACAATTTACATGTTCTAATTCCTCTGTCACACCATTGAGACTGACACCAGTCCGAACTGAAAATTAGGTTATATTTGGGAGTTGGTGTGAAGTCCATTTAACATTGTGAGTTTGTGACCGATACCTGAGGCAGATGCTGCATGCAAATGCTGAGCCCTACTTGGAGGGTACTTGGTATAATGGTGTAAACGTGGATGAACTGCTCTGTTCAAAGATACTTAGAAGTATCTAACATTCCCAAGGAGGAAAAATGAAAATGGCTGAATTGTGTGGATATCCTCTGTTGAGAGCCAGAAGGATGTTTGACTCCATGTGTACATGGGTTAATGCCCTTCATGCTCTCAACAGACAGTACATAAAGGCTACCCATGCAAGACGTTAGAATTGGTAGTGGCCGGTGCATTTCTGTAGACAACATGGCCGATCTACATGAATGTGAAAATATTGGAACTGAAACGTGAATATGTATTTTGCTATACATGGGGCCCATTGAAAACAGTTTTAAGTGGGCAAAAGGCATATGATCTATGTGTGCAGGACAGTAGGGGGCTGAATGCAATACACACGTGCAAATTAAGTGAAGAATTACATGTAGAAATTCGTAATCGTCATTTACAAATTTAAACTTTCACAATATTGTGCAAAATCATGGATCTTGATCTTTTAGTTTCACATGTATGGGATTGATTTCTCAAGTATACATAAGACAGAGTAGAATTGTATGTAGATAACTTGCAAATGGCTGAAAATACCTTTAACTCTCAGGTATATGTATTGGAAAGTAAAAAAAATCCACAAATAAAGTTGTTCAGCTTTGATTCTTGTCTGTCTGAAGTGCTCTCAAGGTTTCAAATTCTGCATCAGTGCATGATGGAAGATGCGTGCAAATCACAGAAGAAAAACCACAAAAGGGAAAGAAAAAAAGAACTACATCCTGCTATTCAGGTTGCTGAACGCTCATCAATTGTACTTGTGGGTTTTGTGTTCAAATTCAAAAGTACCTCGTTCCACTATCTCCATCTCCGTCTCTCTCCTCTGTTCTCCCGGTCTTTCCCTTATTTCTTCCTCTTTTCTCTCCCTCTCCCTCTCCCCTTCTCTCTCTCTGTCTTTCTATCTCATCTCTCTCATCTCATTTTCTCTCTCTCTCTCTCTCTCTCTCTCTTGCCCTGTCTCCCGGCGTTTCTCGTCCCCCTCTCTCTGCGTGTCTCTTTGCCTTGTCTACTCGAATACCCCCCCCCCCCCAGTTTCTTTCAATCTATCCTCCACCACACATCTTTCCCTTTTCCTCTTTATCTCATTGTTTACATTTGATTTTGTCTTTTTGATGTTTCGTATTTCTTCTTTCTTTCTCTTTCTCTCTGCGGTCTCTTTTGTGATGTACATGTATATCTCATGTTTTATTGCTTCTCTCCCCATGTATTTAATGTATGGAGTTGTACTTTAAGTTCTGTATTCTCTTTTCCTCGCTCACGTTCTCTCTAATTTGATTGTGTTCTTTAATAGTTAATGTATCTCCTTTATTTATTTTTTCTATATTTACAGAATTGTCTTTTAAATATCTTTTGCCTTTTAAATTTTTGCTTCTCTCTCTTTCACAAAAGTATCTTGGTTTTGCATATTTTGTCAGTTTTAATTTAAATATAGAACTTTCTTTTTTCCTTCCCTGAAATGTGGTTTTTAAAGATATTTCCCTACAATCACATGTTCATATTGGAAGGTTGTTCATAGATGGGTTATCTTGCAAATGGAAGCCTCAATGGCATTTCCAGTGATGATATAATGTTTCAGTGATGATATGATTTACAATGTATCATATGATATTGATCCATCATATGACGTTACCACAATATTCATTACAAATACATGAAAAATCTATTTTATTTTTTAATAACTTTTGTCTAATAAAAATGAACATTTACATGAACGATGTACATGTGTGCCTATGTATCAAACAACATGCATGGATTAGTGCCTTTACATGTTCATGCATGTTCAAAGTATCTTTAGGGCTAAATTGATCAAAAATTGTTACTCTAATTGGCAACAATATTATTATTTTTATTTCTACATTGTTAACATAAAATTTAATGCGTCTGAGAGCAGTATATATGTACATGGCCGAGAATGTTGTTGAAAAGTTGAAAGAAATTAAAATTTGTTTTGATTGAGAAACTATTATTTTGAATCTCTCAAGATGTTGCCAATTTAAGTATTTTAAAGCTTTTTTCCTTATAAAAAATCCTGGCATTAAACACATTATCATTTATCATGGAACAAAAATGGATGCAAGGTGTCAAGAAAATGTTTGCCATTTCTACTCATCTTGTCTTCTTTTGCGGACTCTTAAAGGTATTACAAAGTTTTGGTATGGGGTCATGAATTTGGTTCAAATTAACATATTGGAAGCATATGCATTCCTACAATATACATTGATCGTTGTCGCGGTTGAAATCGAGTCTAAAGTTATGCAATTATAAATAATAAACTCTTTATGTTGTATAGCTCCCTCTCAAGGTCAAGATATTAATTTAGCTATGAAACAATGTTTCTTGACTGAAATCGACCGATTAGCTATTCCCGTTTGGAAATTATATATCCCAACTACATATTCTGAGATTTTCATGGTCGCAGCTACGATTGTACGGCCATAGGCGCTATTTGAAAATTTATCAAAATTTACCGGGAGCACCGGTAAATTTTTATATTCAATTTTTCTCGAAAACAGAAGTGTTTTAGGGGCTAATTTTTTTAGTGCTTATAATACATCCACAGGGGCATCCAAATATATCAAAATTGTAAAGATTCACTATCCACCCAATTTTCAAAATTTCCCAAAACTTTGTATTACCTTTAAGCGATCAGTTCGAGTCAAACCACGAAATGTGGACCGATTGTCACCAAACGGTTGATGTAGCGGAGAACAAGTGGGCATCATATAGTTTTAATAGTTTTCATGCTGGTAAGGACTCACTTAATTCTGCAAAAATCCAATGACCATATTTTGTTTTCATCTCTAGTCCCTATCCTCCGATATCATGTTACGCACAAGCTGGTGTAATGAACAAAGAACCTGATATTATGTGAAACACTTTAAATGCAGAGGAAATTAGCATTGAAAATTCAGACAAATCATCTCTTATCTTTACAAAGCACTCTTGGATGGTTTTATTGATTTGTAGGTTTTCTTTGTAACCTCTACCATTTATAAGCCTGTTAATTGGCTTGAGAGAATTTTTAGTTTTTGTCTGTTTTCTTTATTATGTACCCAACTATTTTGTTCTTATTTAGATCAAAGTCACTAGAATGAACAGTCTTACTCAATTTGCATTTCTCAACTGTAAAATAAAGTTAGTTTTATCATTTGTAAAATTTGATATTGAAAAATAGTTTTATCAGTTGTAACAGGTAATTATAGTAATGTAATGTGGTAAGGAAACCACCCAGACCTTAAAACACCCCCCCCCCCCTTTCTGCTTTATTCCTTAGTAAAAATGAATGCCTTCTCTTTTCTCTCGTCTCTCATCATCTCTGTATATCTTACTCAGAGCAATCTGGAATGGGACGATTTTTCATGTTTTTTCTTCTCCAGTTTGCAAGCAGGATTTGTTATAAATTTTACAATTTTTTTTCAAATCCAAAAAAAAGTCCTAGGGTAAGAAATGATTGTGTGTGAACTTTGGCACATTGCAGATCCATGAACATGATGTACATGTAGCGACTGCTTCAGGAATCCCTTTAAATGAGAAGTCAGAACCTGGCTGATGCAGGGTGGGCCTCCTGCAAATGAGACCCTTGAAAAGATCCTCAAATTTCCCCAACCTCAAACCCCAAATTAAGGAGGGCCACTCCAATTCTGTTTTCTCTCTTTCATGTATTACACAAAAGTTCTATCTCTCTCTCTCTTATACACACAACAGCATTACAGGTTTACAGTACTGGTGAGCTCCTGTAGTGTACATGGAGCTGCATCATTTAATGATAATGTCAAAATGAGCCCCTTAAAAGGATCCCCAAATTTCCCCAACCTCAAACCCAAAATTAAAGAGGACCACTCTAATTTTGTTTTACTCTCTCATACACAAAACAGCATTTCAGGTATACAGTACTGTGAGTTCCTGTTGTGTACAGGGGGCTGAATCATTACTTGATAATATTAAAATGAGCCCCTTACAAGGATCCCCAGATTTCTCAAACCTCAAACCTCAAATTAAAGATACACAAAAGAGCATTTAAGGTTTACAGTACTGGTGAGTTCCTGTAGTGTACAGGGAGCTGAATCATTTAATGATAATGTTAAAACGAGTCCCTTAAAAGGATCCCCAAATTTCCCCAACCTCAAATTAAAGAGGACCACTCTAGTTTTCTCTCTCTCTCATGTACACAGAACAGCATTACAGGTTTACAGTACTGGTGAGTTCCTGTAGTGTACAGGGATCTGCATCATTTAATGATAATATCAAAATGAGCCCCTTAAACGGATCCTCAAATTCCCCCAACCTCCAACCCCAAATTAAAGAGGGCCATTCTAAAGGTTCTCTCTCTCATACACAAAACAGCATTTTAGGCTTACAGTACTCTGAGTTCCTGTTGTGTACAGGTAACTGCATCATTTAAAGGTGAAATTCAAAGAAGATCACAAATATGTCAACTAATATATCACTAGAAACTGGTAAGCTAACAGATGGCCATCGTACAAGTTTTAGGTCAACTACATATCGGGTGGTTTATAAAAATACAAATACAACCACCTCCAAAGCAGATGGGATATACGAGAGATTCGCCGGAAAAATAACGATGTTTTAAAGACGTCACTATATGGACCAACACTGCCCAAGCAGACGACATCCCATAGAGAATGAACATAATTGCAAAGCTATTATTTCTCAAATTATAATGAGTTTAGTGTATATAAATGTAATGGCATGTCAAACCATTCTTAAGGGGATATGACCCGATTCTGATAACTAAAATCTTTTGCTTGTAAATACACAGGATAGGGGTTAATTAACAATCAAAGAAAGCAGACTTTCAAATTGAAAAACCCCCTGAATGATATTAAGGATGGCATTTGTTCCCTCTTGAAACGCCGAACATACCCCGGTGTGTGCAGCTGAATATGCAGTGGCGTCTTATTTTGTTTACAAGCGACAGATTCCTTTTTTTTTGTAACGCTGCATTTGTCATCAAAATAAAACCATGCACGGGGTTTAGAGTGAGGCAACAGATTATATATTTAGCCTGACGGTAGTGAAGTAAGAGAAAGAACTCGAGAGAAGATGAAAACACAGGCACTGAAAATGTGTGAGATGTCATGGGACATCGTCTGCTTGTGCAAGTCATGTCCATACTGTGATCTCACACATCTCAGCAGCGTTCGGAGAGCTCTTCAGGTGCTATGCCGTGGCTGTATTTAAGCGTTTTGTAATTTATAATAATCATTACTTCGAATGTTTCCAAGCATTGAATTTTGATAACCTTGTCGAGTCAAAGTTTCAACTTTGCAATAATGAAAATAAAGTTAGTTTTTAAAATCAATGAATATCTACTTTAATGATAATATTACAATGAGCCCCTTAAAAGGATCCCCAGATTTCCCCAACCTCAAACCTCAAATTATAGAGGACCACTCTAAATTGTTTCTCTCTCTCATACACAAATCAACATTTTAGGCTTACAGTATACGGGTGAGCTCCTGTAGTGTACAGGGAGCTGTATATTCATTTAAAGATAATCTTGAGATCTGGATGTGAAGAGAAATAAATACTGAACCAAACAAAACTTTATTACCCTGACTGTAATAGAGACAATGTCTTGCAAACGATTTTGATAGAAAATGAATCGTAGCCAAGTAATTGATGAAGGAAAAAAGAGAAAGCTTGCTGCTCCGACTGAATCCATAATACATGTACATGTATGTAATTTCCTGTATGTAAATGTGCTTTTGCTTTTCAATTATTTTCAAGCAGGTTTGTTAAAATTTGATTGATTTGTGTTTTGCTGGTCCCCGAAACCTGTCTACATCATGATCAACAATTCAGAATTGCTTTATATTAAGAGGTTCTCTCAAAGCCGATTTCTATACTTGACATCAAATGATCTGCACAAAATTGGACCAACAGATTTATTTTAATAAACATATTTCCTATTCATACCACATCCATTATTGCATGAGGACACTGTATACTGTATGAAGCAATTTTTTTCATGAGGATTTCATTTTGTGATTGTTGTGAATTTAATAACAAGAAATGAGCTAGCACATACATGTAAGCAATGATAATGTGAACATGCACATGTAAGCTTTTTCTGTTTTTGTTGTCAACAGTTTGCAGAAATCCCTGTCATTTTAACAAAAATAGTAAAACCATATAAAGTAATCAAAACTTTAGAACTACATTGTTAAAGCAAATTCCAAGATATTTGCTGAAACTGTGTCACATATGCCTGCCAGCCCACATGACGATATGAAAATGTAATGTCGGCTAAAGTACGCTTACCAACTAAATTATTCATAATTTGTCATTTGTTAAGGTTTTTGTTTTTTTCGTAACTCAAGAATGAAAGGTTGCCTGGTTGAATTAAGGCCTTTGTTGAATACTTTTAAGTGTAGATGTAAGCTTTGATATATCACTGTTAATTTGATCACATTCACAAGAAACATAAATTGGAACTAATCGACTACATATTCTTTAAAAAATACAAATCTTGGTAACATGGGTATGAATAATGAAGATGTTTACTGTACATGTAGTGCTCTGTAAGTCTGCATGTGAATATCTGTACACAGAAAGTCTCCTTTGAAATGAACCATGTTAGATCCAGAGTAGGGCCTCATCATAATCAAGCAAGATATGAGATGTTTATTAACTTGCCAGAGCTTCTCCAGAGCTTGGCCAGGCAGGGCTGGGTGGGCCCCCTTGCAAATGAGCGAGACCCTTGAAAGGACCCCCAAATCTCCACAACCTTAAATTTCAAATTGAAGAGGTCCTCCCTACTATCTAGCATGTTTCAGCGTGGTAGGCTTATTAGGATAATTCATCAAACTACCTCCTGCCCAAGTAAATGTAACTGCTTGTACACATTTATAGAACAATATGCAGTATATCCATTTGTCATGTGTAATGAGGTGCTGCAATGTGAAGAACTTGAATCATGTTATGATGCGCTATACATGTATTCTTAACAACTACCGGTAAATTATTCATACCCCTTGTGAAAAAAAAAATTGTGCGTGTTTTTCAGTAACTCAAGAGTGAAACTGAAAGGTGGACTGGTTGAATTACGGCCTTTGTTGAATATTTTTAGATGTACGTTTTGATATGTTACATTCTCAAGAAACATCAATCAGGACAAAGCAATTTTCACATAATTAACAAATCAAAATTTGTTAAGAGTATGAATAATTAGTTCTTTTTAAACTTTGTATGTTGCAGGCCTGATATGTTGCGCTTTTCAATGATCATTACTTCAAGGTTTTATTCTTTGCTTATCCAAGCAACTACTGCTATATTAACAAAAGTAGGGTGAGTTGTATATTGGCTCAATTTACACTTATCTCTGTGTAGTCTTGTCATGAAAGAGCAGAAGATAGAGATCACGTACACCACAGAGGTTTGATCTCTCGTGTTATAACTCATCAACGACCAAATCGATGAAGTGGGCAAATTAGGGGAAATCCCTTCCTTTCGCACTAGTTACATGGGCCATTCATTCTCTTGAAAATATTATTAATTTGTTACTTCTGTAACATATTGGAATACTGTGTCTGTATGCACTAACAATATCTGTGTGGACTGGTTTCTAACTATTCTTTCATTCAACCTCTTTATGGACTGTAAAATATTGTTTCTGTATTCAAACTGTGGCTTCCTATGGGTATGTCATTTGGAACTCATTCCAACAATATTCAAGATATGCAAACACTTACAAAGTGCAACCTCTGTAGGGGAAGTGGGTCAGTAAATCTTGATGATATTACAAAAAAATTGTAATACTATAATATTCAGCATGCTTCTACAAAAGACCCAGAAAAATTGACCCAGAAAGTAAACGCCAATGGAATTCAACAAGTTTGTTGTTTCTACAGAAGGCAGTTAACAGACATAAGCAGACTTTAGGGGGTCCACTGGATGTCTGGAAAGTGGTGCTACGCGTACATGTAATGACACATCATGTCCTGTGACCCAAACGCTTACAAATGCGATTCTACAAAACCGAGAAGGCGAGAGTACCCGGACAAATCCACCTCTGGAAACGGGTACGCTTTTCTGTTACCGTTACCGTTGTTATGTGACTATGTTGTGTTTCTGCAGAAGTGTGTACGTGAGAAACTCCTGAAATGCTGGAAACTTAATGGTATTCAAAAAACCTGATTGTTGTAGCTTATCTGCAGTCATTTCTCGGCATTTCTCGAAAGACAATAGAATATTGCGCTAGTTGTACTACCGGTAGTTAGTTTCTTGGTGTGCAGCTCCTGCTGCACACTGAACAGTCCAATCCTAGAGGGGCAGGTCCTGCTGCAGTTGCTGCAGACAAAAGTCATTTGTGGCTGTGCTGTTGAAGCCATAGCTAGCTTCTGTCTTTGTTGTCTTTTCTCCTCCCACTGTTCTACTCTCCTCTGATCACTCCTCTGTAAACCCGTCTTCACAACGCGTCTCCATTCAGGGCGGTCTGAAGCATGTGCTTCCCAGTTTGTAGGGTTGATTTCACTAGCCTTCATATCCCTCTTGCACACATCCTTGAAACGAAGGACAGGTCTTCCAACAGCCCTGGTCCTGGACGCCAACTTTCCGTACATTATGTCTTTCGGATTGCGGCCGTCTTCCATTCGACTGACATGACCAAGCCATCTCAGCCGTCATTGTGATAGAAGAGCATAGATGGTCATCATTCCTCCTTTCTTGAGGACATCCTTGTTTGGAATGTGGTCCTGCCATTTGATGCCTAGGATTCGCCTCAAGCAGCTGAGATGGAAAACATTCAAACGGCGCTCCTGACGTGCATACAAGGTCCACTACTCACTGCCATACAGGAGAGTGCTGAGCACACAGGCCTGGTAGATCTTCATTAGATCTGCAGTAGATGTAGATGTATTATCAGACCATTATCAGAAACTTGAGTTCGAAAAGCTCTTAAAGACAGTTGACAAAAGAGACAGTCTTTATTCAATAATTCTTTTATCATGTGCACTTGGTCTTGATGAATTCTTGTGCATATATAAAATCTTAGAAGAATGTACATGTAACTTAATAAACTTGATCTTGAACTAGAAATGATCAAGGAAAGTAAAACATGGCATGCCATATATAGAAATAGTAATCCATAAAATTTAATTCAAATATGCTGCTTGTGTATGAATAAATTATCTGTTTGGAGCAAGAAGGATGTAAACTTTAATACACAGTGTTAATGCCCTCCTGGCTTTAAAAAGACAATTTTGTGTTTTGTACCTAATTTTGTCATGGGACCTTCTGACTCCTTAAGAAATAAGAAACATTTTAGAGGAAAAAAGAAAAGAATTGTATTTTCAGGTTCAAGGTTCACTGCTTACATCATAATTGACAATCTCATTTAATGTTGACTCGGGTCTACAAGTCTGTGAGTCAAAAGAAAGGCACTAGTGCAAGGCTTCCTTTTTCCTTCATTGAGTTTATCGAGCTCCGATGGCACAACAAATTTGTAGACAAGACTTGCCAAGTTGGCATTTTCTACTACTTTGTAATCCCCTTGCTGGAGATTGCGAAGGTTGTGGGTTCAATCCCTTACCGGTATCTTTCTAAGGAAGGCATTTCATCAATATTTCTTCTCTATATTCAATGGTCTGTGTATCAAATTAGCTTCGGAGCAAATTTTGACTTTGGCGTACATGTTTGCGTCAAAGAACAGCAATACAATCGTCATGTCAATCACACTTGCCATGGCATTGTCATAAATATCACTCCCCCCTCAAAAAAAAACCCTCCTCAAAAGTCAAAACATTATGCTTTTCTCATATTCACTTCTAGAGGAAAACAAAATAGAGCTTCATAGGTGGTGGATTGATGATACATATGGCAGGGGTAGCACTGCTGATTAAATTATGCTCAATTAGATTGGAGAAATATGTCAGATTGGGTTTGTCTTTTCTTCTGTATCCATTAAGCCTTGAGGAGGCAACTTTCTCATTAGAATTAAGGATCATGCAACGATATTTCTCGTGGCGTGTGATGCCGGGTTTTAGGGCTGCAGTGTCTTTGTTGCGTGCAGAGCTGTTTTTTGTTGCTTTTATGCATGACGTTGATCTTTCTAAGGCTTTGATAGACTTTCATGGTTACTGTTTGCGCATGTCATTATTGTTAATCTCTCTTTGCAGCATATCACAGGATTACTGTACAAGGATAACACTATGACAGTGTTTTCCTTTTTTAATGAGAGAAAGTCATCATGAACTCCTTTTTTCAATTATACTTGAACACTTTCCAGATTAATTTTTTGATGAATCTCATGATATACATGTTTCCGCTTTCATTGGTTTGTTTGCTTGTTATTTTTTCTTCATGCAGGCATTAATATTCATACATGTAAAGCAATTTAAAAATACTGTTTTCATTTTTCCTCCTCATGAGCTTTCTGTATGTATTTATGGTCCGAAATTTCATATTTTCTATGTAGACTAAATATGAAATTTCTGACCGACACATACTGGGTTTTTTAATATTTTTTTTACACCAAGCTCTTTTTCAGTTTTCTAGAACACTGGGCTTTCGAGAGCTTAATTGCCCAGCACTCATTTATTTTTCTTGCTCATATGTTTTTAAAATCAATCGTCAATCTGATTAATCAATTATGTACATGAATGTCCGTACACACACTTTGTTTGCAGTAGGAGGGATTACAGGATGAATATCATGATCAGATATGTATTCTATAACCTTCGTCTGGATTACTCTTTCTTCCTAAGCTGAATACTAAGTTGGGCGGAGGGAGGGGAGGAGAACCTTTCTTTGCTCATGCAGGGCCTTCGCTGTAAAATGCCCTCTCTTCATGTACCTCTCTAGAGAGATCAGTAATAGCAGATCAGTTGGAGTTTAATACCAGTATAATTTTATTTCTCAAACAAGTTCAGCTAAGTTTACCGACCCTGCACTTTTGACAAATATGTCCATGCATACACCGTTTCTCATAATCGTATAAAATTTATTAGGACACCATAAAACTTCAAATCACTTGAATATGAATAATCAAGAGTACAATGACATAACAATCCTTAAAGATAAAGTTGAGTTCTGGTCATGCAAATTCATTGTGAAAGAAAAGGTGTGGAATGAATCAGAAAAAGTTGATCATGTAGCATGTAAGTATTGGTGTGTACTGCAAGGTTCTGGAGTCATCAAAATCATAATAAATTTGGCCCACTCTTGGTAAAGTTACAAACACTGTACACAGAAAGATGTATATGGGCCTATACATGGTGTCGGGCCCTGACTTACCTTGATTTCCTTATCTTTCTTTGCTCATTACTCAGCCAGTATACATTCTCTACCAAAATTGTTTGACAAATGACATTTATTTGTAATCTTGAACATTCAGTGTAAGTTTTGTTTGATTCTGTGAGAATTCATTTTCTTTTTTTTACCAGAACTCAAGTTTATCTTTAAGGCTCTACAAAGATCTTCACTACCATCTTTTCTTCCCCTTCCAGGAATCGATAGCACGACACGAGGCCTACATTGAAAATCTTGAGGAGACGAAAGACAGTTCAAGACATGTCACATCTAAAGAAAGAGTTCTCAGAGCACAGCAATGGCTTGCAGACTCAGGTAAAGATATGCTTCAAATTGAAGACTCATAAGATCCTCTCATTCTTGTACAGTTTCTTGTGATTTTATATTTTCTTTGCTTTGTTTCATAAACATAAGTAGTTTGGGTCATAAGATTTATAAGATCCTCTCTTCTTGTACAGTTTCTTGTAATTCTTTAATTTTGTTCGCTTTGTTTTATAAAAAAAAGTATTTCTTGCTCTTTTGCATTTCATCTAATGATATGTACATATCTTAAAGATAATACAAATTTTTGGTATGGGGTTCATGAATTTGGTTCAAATGTACATATTGGAAGCATATGCGATCCTATAATATTCAGTGATTATTGTCGCGGTTGAAATCGAGTCTAAAATAATGAAAATATGAAATTGTAAATAATACACTTTTTATGTTGTGTAGCTCCCTCTCAAGGTCAAGATATTAATTAAGCTATAAAACAATGTTTCTTGACTAAAATCGACCAATTAGCTATTCCCGTTTGGAAATTATATATCACAACTACATATTCTGAGATTTTCATGGTCGCAGTTACAATTGTATGGCCCGTAGGCGCTATTTTGAAATTTATCAAAATTTACCGGGAGCACCTGTACATTTTTATATTTAATTTTTCTCGAATGCAGAA
The DNA here is from genome assembly GCA_035222895.1 of Strongylocentrotus droebachiensis. Taxonomy (NCBI): domain Eukaryota; kingdom Metazoa; phylum Echinodermata; class Echinoidea; order Camarodonta; family Strongylocentrotidae; genus Strongylocentrotus; species Strongylocentrotus droebachiensis. The sequence continues at coordinate 10,063 of JAVYIG010004232.1, read as the reverse complement.
GTGTTTTAGGGGCTAAATTTTCTAGTGCTTATAATAAATCCACAGGGGCATCCAAATATATTGAAGTTGTAAAGAATCACCATCCCCCCAATTTTCAAAATTTCCCAAAACTTTGTATTACCTTTAAGAGCGTTGCTTCTCAAAGGTGCTTACTGTCCCCTCGATGAAAGGACCCAGTTGTTCAACACATGCCGAACGTTGCGATAATTGCCTTGCAAATTTTTTCTACAGTAACTGTATTCCTAATGTCAACCAAACCAAACACTAACCCTTACCCTAACCCTAATGCATTACCTAACTCTGTATTTGATGACATAAAGCCTAGAGCAAATGTATGCTTCAAATGGAAGGTGAGACCCTTGCAATGTTTAATTTGTTGTAAAACTATTTCTTGCTTGGTTGCATTGCTACACAGCAGTTGTTATTTACAGCAAGATTTATGAAATAAGGTCCATCAACAATCATTGTCTTGAAGGTAAACTTAAACATCCATTTAAAGTTGATCTAAATAGAATCAGAAGAGTTAACTTTAATCTTAGGTCACATGACTAAAAGTGCTGGGTGAACTTTTCACCTTTTTCTTCAGGGAGTATTTCATAACTTCCTGTTTTCTTCCGCTATTTAACAGCGTTCCAGCCATTGTTATTAATATGATTCAGATTGCTATAAATCAAGCTGTCACAAACCAGAAGGTTTCCCCTCTCTCTCTCTTTCTCTCTCTCTCTCTCTCTCTCTTCGTATATCATATATAACAAGGCTTGACACTATATAGGTGCCTGGGACAAATTGGCGCCAAAAATCTAATTCTGGACTCCCCAAATGTTGAAGTTTTTTTTATATAGGGCTCATGCATACGGACGGTAACAGTTCATTTCAGACACCCTATTAACTACAGGCCTGATAAAAACCTGCTTTAAATCAGTTTCCTGATTTATTTATTTTTCATCTTTTTCTTTTATCCTGATTTTCCACTCATTTTCTCTATTCTTCCCTATATTTTCCCTAATTTTCTTACTCAAAAGGGGGTATGTTGTTAGATGCCATTCCCCCCGCCCCCCCCCCCCCCCGAATCATCTTCTTCTTTTTTTTACTCAAGGGGGGCATGGTTGAGGGAAAAAAAAACACCTTTTTTTTTTAGTGCTCCCTATCACCCCTGTAACTAAAAATGTTAGTGTGAAGCCCTGTATATCATTGACATAAATTTAATATACCTTTAAATATGTGCACACAAACTGAAAGTGGAAGCAATGTGGCATGATGGTTATTGGTTATGTCACATGCTAGATCATGAGTATTAATAACAATGGGGAAGGTGAGAAAAACAAGTTCAGCAAACTAATCATTTAAAGCTAATCTAGTTGAGCTCTGGTCTGAGAATCGTACGTCAAGAGTTCATGGCTATAATTATCCTGCAGTAGATAGGTTGTTTGAACCAGTAAAATAATAACATCCTCACAAAAACTTGCTGGAAATCATCTTCAATAAAAACCGTAACTCTCATTTGCACATAGTGACCTGAATTCGTTTTCACTGGGTGCCTGCCGTAGCAAAAAGCAGATTTGACAAAAGACTTAACTCCGTTTCGTTGACAATCAGCCATGCATGAAGACTCTTGTCTACGGCTGATTGTCAACGAAACGGAGTTAAGTCTTTTGTTAATTTCGTTTATTGATACGGCAGGCAGCCAGTGAAAACGAATTCGTTTAATAAAATTATGGAAATGCAAGCACTACTTTAAACAAACAGAACTTTGTCATTCCTCGCTCATTTTTCCTGATTGAGGTGTCATATGAAAGGGCAGAAACTCAAATTTCTAGAAATGTGCATTTTTCTTCGAAATTCAGATACCGCCCGCCAAATGTCTTTTTGGTTTCCTTCCTTCAAATTGCTTTTAATCACTCATGCGTGAAATATGCATCATCTGAGTAGCATCACATGAAAGAGGAGACTCTAAGCTTTCCAAATATGTATCATTCATTAATTATAGTTGTGATTAAGTTATGATAGAACATCGATACTTCTCGGTTTCGTTTTTTCTGGGACGCACTGTATAATGGCACCAGAGAAATTCTGAATTTGTAGGTGAATATGTATTGAACAGCAAAATGCTTGTACTATGTAATATTCTACAAATATCGCACGCTCCAGTGTTCAATATATATGAACATACAGGTAATATGTGAACCGACAAATTAACATTTTCCTGAGTGATGTTATATGTCACCCAGGTTGCAGGCCAAGTTTCAAATAGGGAGAGTCTGAATTTTGAGGTGAATATATATATTACATTGAACAACGAAATGCATGCAATATTTGTCATATAAAATTTAAGGTATTTGGGATCTCATGCCATGCGCCTTTTAATACAGTCAGTTCTCTTGATTACATTACATTCAAATGCGTGCAGATAAGACAATGCAAACAAAGAGAGGTGCGCAGTCTAATTAACTCTTGCACATGTTTTCCGCTCGATTTAAAAACAAAAAATTCATAGTGCATGCTCGTTCAAGGATACTTGCTAACAAATACCCTATTTTATATATGCCTGTAAATACTTTTTTTGTAAAATTTGCATTCATGTTTGTCTGTGGGTGCTTCTCAAGCGGACATCCATTAATGTATGTGTCAAAGCAAAGGATAAAACAGAGAGTCTAATTTCTCTCAAAACATACTTCATACAAATTATGTTTGCTGGATATTTTATATTTGCCCTTTAAATACTTTTTTTTATTCATTTGCATCCAAGTTTTGTCCGTGGATTTTTCTCAAGCGGACATCCATTATTCAATAGCAAATAATAAAACAGAGTCTAATTTCTCTCAAGTCAGACTTCATACAAATTACGTTTGCTGGATACTTTCCAATATGATTTTACAAGCATTATATTAACAATTAATTTTTCAGCTTCTCAGCACCTTCCACTTCCTCCTAAAATGCCAAAAGTTCATGTACCTTTAGATAGCGAAACTTCAAGCACACATTTTCCCCTTACAATACTGCCAAAGTGCCAATGATACAATTGTATCATAGTTTTGTTTGTAATTAGGTTTAACATTTCAAATTGGTTTGTTTATTCTATGGACCTAAGTAGTGTGTTTCATATGTTCAAAGGTACCAGGCTCAATAAGCATTCATGCTATTTTCTGGGTCTTTTTATCCTTATTGTTATTGTATAAGTATATAGCTGTGTTTATTATTGGATAATAAATTTCAAGTTCAAGTTCAAGATAGTAAATGATGGGCTTTTTGTAAAAGGTGGAATAAAGGGCAAGGTCCATAATGTGCATATTTCCCACTATCTCTCATTTTCAAATTTGTCCTTGATTAAAGTGAATGGGATATATAAAAAATTAAAGATTACATTTTTTCCTGTGATATCATTTTTGGGGTGAATCAAGACTATATTGTAGGTGTAAATGTAGCCATATTGCTTTCATCTTCAACTCATGCAATATGAATATGCTTGAGCAATATAACCTCATATCCCTCATGGCCAGTCGATCAATTTATGATTCCACAATCTATAAATCTTACTAAAAATACAAGATATAAACCTCTGTCTTACGTGACTAAAAGATGACCAAGAAATGAATATTGCAGAATGAAAGCTAATTAACATTGATTATTTAATAATCATCTATGATATTCAGTCTAATCCCAGCTCTCATACTTGTAGGGCTATCAACACAAGGTACTCTGGAATTTCCAATATAATCTGTAATGAATTTTTAAAAAGAGCCAAGCCTTGTCTTGAATAAAGAGATGCTTGGAAAATGTTCAGAAAGAGAAGTGGAAAAATACTAAAATAGATTCACAATTTCAAAATTGAAAATGAACAATGCGCTCTTGGAGAGTCAAAACTGCATTGAAATTTGTAAAGGATATAGTTTATGGATTGAGGACTGTATAAAATACTTATTTCAATATATATGTCCCATTACCAATTGGCCATATTTCAGTCAATTCTATGGATATTTGTCAATCAAGCATTTCAGCTCCAAAGATCTATAAAAACAAAAAAGAAGGGGAAAGCTATGTATGCATGACACAGGATATCCCTTTTCCAAATATAACACCTCGGATTTTTATTTTTAATGAAAAAGCTTTCTTTTTAACAATTGTTTTGAGATTGTACTTTACAGGATAATGAACTACTGTCTCTTTTTCCTGACAACTGTCTTTCAAAAATAATGAAAATGGATCGGAATATGAAACCATAGAGGAGAATTTCTCAAAATGTGTGGCAAAAAAATGACCTTTCATTCATCTATTTTTTAAAATAACAATGGCATCACATGCTCTACAATTTTTGAAAATGCTTGTATTCTTGTTTCTGTATTGCAATAAAACTTCAGATGTCTACATGTATGCCAATGCAGCGAGGCTAAATGCAAATTTATGCTGATGACTCTCTGTAATGACTGTACCCCCCAAAAAAAATCGAGCTCCTTTGATAGCAGTATGCACAATGTGTGACATAAGAAAGTAGCATTGTGAAAGTTAATTCCTCAGATGAGCTTTTTCACCGGAGCCTTCATCCCCCTTTTCTCCACTCCATCTCTATTCTCGCTGCAAAGCGCTACTCTCCCTCCCCACCTAAAAGAGCGACTCTTTGCCCCCATCGTCATAGCAACCATATCGCAGACAATATGCACTTGCTTGCAAGACCCTCTTGATGCAATTTTTTTTCTCCTTTCCTCTCATTTTTTTAATTTCTTTTCTTTTTGTGTACAATGTCCCATGGTGCTTTTGTGTAGGTTGACAGCTGGCAAGTATGCATTTTAATAGCTTGAAGGCGAGCCCGGTTTGGAGTGTGTGCCGCTGCCGTGGCCAAAACCACGGTAAAGGCAGGCGCACAATGAACCCCACCGACTTTGACGGTCAAAATTTTACAGTTTCAGCAGTATAGTGTAACAGGATAATTATATGTGTGTACTCAATTTTTTGTCACCAGTCAGGTGAAGTGTGTGTAATGTTGTACAAATTGCAGTATGGCAATATATACATGTACGTGTCTTGTGAATGCACTGGTGAAAATACATTGTGTACATTGGCAATCTTTGCTTGCACATGCAGTGACATGCATAATTTAACAGGGTGATTTAGTCTGTCTGTATACGTTTCATGTTTTGATAGATCGTATATACGGAGGAATATGTATCAATGACTTTTGATGTGGCTAAAAGATCAGGTGGACACCTTTTTACATATCGTTTATCGTATAATCGTTAAGAAAAATAACATTTTTGATTTTAAGAAAGTTTAAAATGGTATGGTTGAAAATCAAATCAAAATGTTGTGACTGGAAGATAATCAAGAAAACAAAGACAGAATATATATATTATTCTTTCCACAAAGAGAAATATCTCTGTAATCCCTACAAGTTCAACACAGCTTAGACCCAAGTCAGTTTGTCAATTCAACATGTCTTTCAGTAATGAAAGACACAAATAAAGTTTGTTTTCTTCCCTCATCTCTAGAATATTTAGGTCTATACCAATCACAATTTGCTATTGAAGATAATACGTAGTGCCTTTAAAATCTGTTAAAATGTTTACATTTAAAGATTGTTCTCTAATTGTTTTGTTGACAAGCTTTTTTCTGTAAAAGTATATGATTATCTGGTGTAGAATCACACACATATACACATAACTTATTTTGTTTCTCACAAGATATAAAGCAGGATACATGCATTTTTAAATACAAGTTGGTGATGAAATGAACATCTAAAACATTGGATAAGTACATGTTTCAAATCATTTACATATTTATATCTGTTGACAAATTCATGGATAAATTGGCCTTAATGGAATACTAATCTCCCTTTTGACAGAAGTATGTACAATTATTATTCAACGTTATTTAAGCAATTTTAGATCTATCACATTATTGCCCATTTCTTTGCCCAATGGCCTCCAAGCTATGGGATAGATAGATAGGCAGATAGATATACAAATATGAATGTATAAAAAGAAAATCAATATTGGAAAACATTGATCTTCTGGAAAACAGTACTGAACTTACAAATACACGTAAACATGAACAGCAAGTTTCAATCGGTTCTCTGATCAGATAGCTAGGGACACAGATGAAATTATTGATTGGTAGATCAATAGGTAGATTTATAGATACATAGACAGATGCATTGATAGATAAATATATAGACAGATGCATTGATAGATAAATACATAGAGAGATGCATTGATAGATAAATAGATAGACAGTCAGATAGATAGATATTGGATTGACAGATAAATAGATGGATAGATAGATGATTAGATAGATAGATGAACAGATAAATACATATACAGTAGGTTTGCGGGTGCACCGTGTGTGAGAGAGAGAGAGAGAGAGAGAGAGGATTGAGGAGTCCTGAAAAGGACTCTGACTTGGTAATCTTTCTTGGGGGTGTGGTTAGATACATGTAGATAGATACATTTGAACAAAGAGTGAACTATTTTGTTATAAGATTTTGTGTTGATTTTACATCATGACACAAGAGATTTGAGGTCCATTAACAAAACTGAAATCTTCCATTTTTCAAAAGTTACATTTTCTTCATCTGATGGCATAATTAGCAAGAGGCAATGACTCCTCTGTTATAAATTGAGAAGGAGGGTTACAGTTGTTTTTAGTATTTTATATTTGACTTATCAAATTTGATACTTCCTTGATGGTATTTAATTTGTCTGTTTGCCAAGAAATCAGGTCCAAACTGGACTTAAATGTTCAAGAGTGAGTGGGGAGGGAGATGGTCATCACATCAAGAAAAGATAATGTTACAAGTGCATTGTTGGGATAATGATTCAGGTTTGATGAGAATTAGGAGGAAGAAATATCAAATGTCTTTAAATGTTTTTGTTGTCATTCTACCGCACGTATTTCCTTGTTAGCTACCAGCCCAAACCACAGCACATTAGAGATGCAATTGAAAGTCGATGCGTTGGTAGAAAACTAGAAATTATAAATTCAATTCTAGATTTCCGGGGTATAGAAAGGAAATATTCTTCACATAGCGTTTGTTTAACAATTGCATTGAGAAAAAGGGAAAATGTTTGAACTTGATTGAAAATGATTATGTAATCAATTCATGCAAACCTTGTCAATCTTCAAATTATACTTGAAATATTGGATAAATACCACAATGTAACTAGTATTTTGTTTGAAAGTTTAGTCAGCCTATGCTGAAATTCATTGAGATTTCTAAATTATTTTTGGATTTTTTTTCTCTGAAGAAAAGTATCAGTTATTGTAAGAGGCTGAAAGTCATTCAATTTCATAGTGAGATTTCTATTTTTTAATATTTTAAATCTCTTATTATTTTTTGAAGAAGACATACTCCTATATAAGTGTGACTTAATCGCTCTCACAGCTTCTCTCTAGATATTTCTTCAGATGGAAAATCACACACTACTAAATATATTACAGGGGAGACCATTGTGTTTGTGCTAGGGAAAAGTGCAAAAGAAAAAGATAAAGAGAGTCGTTGAGCTATTTATGTATTCCTTTCAGTTTCACAAAATTACCACTGAAATCAAGTAAGAAAAAAAAAAAATGAAAATACGAATCTCAATTTAAAGTCTGCTGCAATTTTTTCTCAAGGATACAATATATATAAGTGGATAGGGGAAAGTATCATGAGATTGAGAGTTGATTTGAGTTTTCCAATTTTATTTTTGCATTACCTCTTAAGGACTTGTGTCTGTAGTGCAGCCATCGAAGAAGACAGTTCAGCCCCTGAAGTTGAGCGAGAGCTGTTTAAAAAGGCAGTCAAAAGCCTTTCAAATTATATTTCCACAAATTCATGTGAAAATGATTGACATTTTCCTTCCTTATGATCACATTACCTCAACAGTACCCTTATCCACTGTGCAGCAAGTGAAGAGGAAAGAATAACCTTGATCTTCAAAAGAATGGTCTGGAAAAGCAATTTAAAAAGCCTGTAAATTATCAATATGATCTCAATTCAGAAGTGATATTATTATTTTTCACTCTTAATTTGTCTGTTGCCTTCACAGTACCCTTATCCACATTGCAGCAAGCTAAGACGACAGGTCATACAACTAAAACTCTTTCAAATTATTTCTATGAACTTCATTAGTAAATGCTTTGCATGTTTCCCTAACTATTTCCCATTACCTCCACAGTACCCTTATCTGTAGTGCCAGTCAATGAACAAGACAGTTTGGCCCGTAAACTCTAGCAAGACTGGTCTGGGAAGACATCTTTCAGAAAAGTCTTTCAAATGATTACATCTTAAAGCTCCACTGCACTACCCATAGCTACTTGCGCCCTCTATATAGCAAACAATGCCTAATCGGTGACCGTTAGTCCCCCATGGTCAGCTTTTTCTTATGTTAATTGAGAGCTGATTTGATGAGATAACCACCTGTCAGTGACCACGCAGGGAGGTCTATTCCCTCCTGGCCAAACTAATGCAGATAGGCTTTAAATTTTCCCCTTTTAAAATTGTTTCCCCATTACCCCTACAGTACCTTTATCTGCAGTGCAGCCAGGAAAGAAGACAGATTGGCCCGTAGACTTAAGCAAGATTGGTCTGGGAAGACATCTTTCAGAAAAGCCTTTTAAATGATTAAATCTTACATGTAGGTTAAATTGTCCTTGTTTTTAATTTTCCTTTTTTTATTTTCCCATTGCCCCTACAGTACCTTTATCTGCAGTGCAGCCAGGAAAGAAGACAGATCAACCCCTGGACCTGAGTAGGAATGGGCTGGAAGACGACTTTGAGACGCCAGAGGACGCACGGGATGAGGACGGTGAAGATAAAGACGATGAAGGATCGATGCTTAAAGTGCCTGCCATCACGGTCCAAAGGTATTCTACCCTTATTACACCTCATTTTGTGTGTGTGTGTGTGTGTGTGGGTGGGGGTGGGGGTCGGCTGGTAACCAACATTCTTTTTGGAGCTTGTGGTGCTGGGATGACTAAGAGGAAGAAGAAGAAGATAAGGATTTAAATTTGACAACGGATTGGTGAAAAAAGTGACAGCCATCTTTGCCTAAGGTGTTTCACTGTTTCTAAAAGTTTTCATTCCATCAGTTTGTCTTGTTGTGTTGTAGTTTTGGTTCTTTTTGGAGGGGGAGGGGGGGGGGGGGGGGGTTGTACAGTAGGTTTTATACATTTTCTGAAATCCATCTTTCAATTTAAAGAAAAATCCGGCCTCTGTTTAGGAAAGATATGACAATAATTCTCTTGCTGAGAGTCAGATGTGCATTACCGTAGCTCTTTTATTTGTCCTCATCATTTACTGTATGCTTTACTGGCTGTAGACAAAAGGCTCATCGAACACAGCATCATCAAGGTTGCATTTTTGCCATAGAGTTGTAGTGATACATCAGTATCTTTTATGAGTAAAACAAATGTTGAAAGTAATAACCTCACATTAATCTCTGTAAAAGGGACCAAGATACAACAATAATTAAGACAATTATTGATGTTCAGCTTGTCATCATATCTTCAGAGTATGCAACATATTTTTTCCACTCCCTTATTTGTCTGGTTGTCTATTTTGTTGCTATTTTTAAGGTATTTCCCAGAAAACTAGACTACCGGTACTATTCTATCTATTTACGGAAACAATAGAAAATAGACAAAAAACATAACTTAAGGATGAGGATTTGGAACAAACGATAGATAAAAATACATTTAGAGTTGAAAAAGTCAAAACAACACATTTTCTTTCTTGCTGTTAAAACTACTTACTGTTTTTTTTTGCGTATTAATGTCTTTTACAAGGAAATCATGAGAATCCAATTTAATGCTAGATTCCTCAAAAAGAAGATTTATGAAACGGACCCTGAAACCTGAAGCTTGCACTCTTATGAAGGAAATGAAACCTTGTATAGATGAATCCAGGGGCGTACGCAGGGGGGGGGGGGGTTTTGGGGGTTCAAAACCCCCCCCCCCCCCCCCCTTTGGTATTTTTATGTATGTAAACCCCCCTAAAAAAAACTAAAACCCCCCTCTTTTTTTTTTTTTTTTTTTTTTTATTATTATTAAAAAAAAAAAAAAAAAAAAAAAAAAAAATTATACCCACGGCTAA